>JAIPRN010000534.1:0-79858 GCA_025469175.1 Geopemphigus sp. TES_GeoC_2020 | reverse complement strand
AATATTTTCCGTTGTCGTGAATTTCATTAATGAAAAGTCAGACACGTCTTCATTTATATTTTTTAAGATTGAAAAATAACAAATTATTTTTTTATTATTATTAATTAGGATTTATTCGCATAGATGAGAAGAATTATTCCAATAATAATTATTATGAACAAAAAATAATTTACGAGAAATGTATTTTCTTGAATCTCTGGATTGATTATAATCCTCGTTGTGTGATTTTTATCAATTTATGTTATACTATTTATTCGTGTGATAACATGTTGAAAACAACCAACAATTTAATGCACCTATTGTCTTTTTGTAAATCGTAAAGTAGAAAATTAAAAATATTCAGACCATCAATGTTTCATCATTGTATGACTAACTTAAAATTGAATTTAGATTATTCTTGATAGTTTTTTTAAATCCGTAAAATTTAAATTAAATTTTTTGAAAATTACTAATTAGCTTTATTGACTACCATATGCCATTTTATGCTTCATTATATTACAATAATCGAAGCTATTACCGAAAATATCCAATTTGAGCATAATTATTTTCGTGCTACTGTATTTGAGTTCCTATAAACTCAATTAATTTAGAAGATTAGAAATTCTTATTAGTTTTTAGTTTATTTATTCATATCTATTCGTAATAGGTGTTTAATTGATACCAATATTTTCAACAATTTTAGATTTGAAATCTTCAGAAAAACATTGATTTGATCAATTATTCAATCGATGAGGAGAAAAATGTTGGTGTGTTTTTACATTTACAAAGATAAAAAAATTTTTTCGTAATCAACTAATGAATAGCTGCGTCCATGACCGCTTATAATAAAAATTCGTTTATTGAAAATTGTTATTTTAAAAATATTCTAACGATATTTTTATGATTCGAAATATAATAATTTTTTCAACATTCAAAGGTTCTTAATATTTGATAACAACAAAAAGTATCTTTTGTCAAATTTTCAATCTAAATATCACAAAGTCCATTTAGGATAGAAAAATTATTATTTATTCTACGTGTATGCGACTGGATATCATGTGAACCGATGATATTTCAACGAAACCAAACACATTTAAGTTATACATTATTATGTATTATTATACATATTTGCGCGTATGCAAATACGCAGTTAACAAATATTGATTAAATTATCGTTTTTTCATAATTGAAAAGTAGCTAAGTAACATAGGTATAGATTACTTTGTTTTAGTATGTACAAGGCCAATGAAAAGATTCTATTTTACTCCGACGTTTAATTTAACGGTGGACAATGTGGATCGACGCCGAAAAATTCGTAACAATTTCGTTCAACCCGCGATTTAGTTCGCAAGAAAGCAATTTTTGGCTACGAAACGTCGCCCGGATTCTATAGAAAAACAACGCGGGTTTTTGAATGGGATGATTCGATATCATTTCGTGGCGAGACCGCGCGAGACACACGCGTTACATCATTGAACACAATACGATGGCGCTAATTGTTACGCGCTTGCACTCTCTATATCCTCTCGAGTCGGCGGGTCACGGCGTACAACGGTATGAATGCCACGAATACACGAGTATTACAATACAGTATGGCGTCGTAGTCCGAGGTGTATTGGCGACCCGGAAATTCCCGAACTTCGTCCGTTCGAGTCCGCCCGATGCGCGGTGGCTACAACTCGCGGTTCGGTGAATGGGCGAGTGGGGTGCACGCTACTGTCGGGACGAAATTGACTGACACGTTAAGAGCTTAACTAGTATGCAAATGCCGGTAGTCGGTAAATCATCCGAACCAACGCGACGGCGGCTTAAGTGCCACCGTGAAAGGAGTGTGGAGCGGGCAGATAGGTAGGGGAGGGGGGACGGACTCGGCTCCACTCTGTACTCGTAGCGTATCGTGTTTCGCGTGCGCGCACCACACCGTACATAAATCAATTTTCTCCTCGAACGACCCACGTCCCAAAAACCGAAATATTCATAAAAGCGGCCGAGAGGAAGTACTTATTAAAAACGAAAATAGCACGACGACGTCCGCGATTTTCTTTATAATACACACATACACACATACACACACACCCACATCACCCGTAGATGTGCGTATAATTTGTTTTTTAGCGACGCGTGTGCTCGCGTACAGATAACGCGAACGTCCCGCTGGTACGTCACAACAACGACACATTTCACCACACAGCTACCGTCTAGCCAGTTTTCGTACAATAAAAATCCCTCGGCGGACGATCGCACGTACGAACGATACCCGTCACTGCTGATCGTCGTGTTCGCTAAACAATAGTTGTCCAGAAATGGACAACATTTTTCAACAAACGGTTTCGTTTTTATCGTTTCCGTTTCACGGTTATTGTGTATAAGACTATACATTTTCTCGCCGGAAAATTTTAACCGATTCTTTTATCGATTCCTAGTACGTTTGAACATTATCGATTTATCATCTTGGGATTATTTCGAATTCGGATTCTATGTTTCTTCCGCCAAAAAGAATCAATAGCTGGTATTGATTTAATTGTAATTCGTCGTTGGAGAAGACTTCAGTCGTTTTTCAGATCCGCTGAAGTTATATGGTAAAATCTACGACTTTTCAATAAGCGGACGTTTCGAATTATGTATAGATCGTTTGGAGATCAAAATAATTTAGAGAATTGATCTGAATATGACCGAAAATAAATAAGAAAATCGTTGATGCAAACGGCCAAAAAGGTTCTGAAAATAAATTGTTTTGTTCGTCATGCGCGTTTTAATTAATCGATTTAATCAACTTAAAAGGTACCACCTGACTCGTTTACGCCATCAGTATCCATCGATCGTAAGGCCTTATTCAGAAGAAATCTACAATTATAAATTGGACCATCAGAATTTGCCGTTGTCATTTATATCACAGTCTTGAATGTCAGAAAAACACCCGTACATTTTAAATTTACCGATATAACAGATAAAACGTTTAAATAAATATTTCAAAAAAAAATATACGGGTGGCTTAAAAAGATCATGAATTTTATGTTAACTCGTAATATTTTATTAAAATAAAACGTTTTAGTTTAATTAACAGTCATTCTAATTATTTCAGTCTGGCATCATAGCTTTAAAAAGGTACATGGATATAAAAAAAAAATCTTTTGAAAATTTTTTACTTAGATGTAATTTACTTTTTATTTGTTTAATGAAATATTTTATGTAAAATACATCGATAGTAATAGATATTTTTGATTACATTTCTTAAACTGTAAAATAAATAATAATAATCGCATATTAATACCTATACTGTACTGTACATACAATTATTTAAATAATAATAAATATTTTTTTAAATTACGGTTTAAATAATATTTATTGGCCTAACATATATCGATTTAAATCTCAGAAATTAAACGTAATGATATAATAAGTTGAATATTTATTATTTTTTGTATCAATTTTTGTTCTTGACGTAAAATGTCATAAAATTACATTCGCAACTACAAAGATTTTGTGTAACTATATACCGAACAACGATAATGATATTGAAAAAACTCCGATGTAAAAAATGATTTAATTTAAAAGAATATACACGTATTGTTCGCGTATCAATAGGTAGAATTATTCAATTAATTTTTATTCAGTTCGAATAGTTTGCGAAAAATATAAAAGAAAAACCAAAAAAGAAAAATTATTTAACATATTTATATTTGGGTTGAGAATATATAGTATCTCGTTTTTATAGTTAGTACAGTTTTTATAATTATAAAGAAAAAAGAATAAAACATTATATGTGACTTTAAGTTATAACTCGTTTTACTTATAATATCAAAACATTTTCTATTTTTAAATCGATAAATTTTAAAATATGATCCCATAAAAAAACTTAACATAAAATTTTAATTTTAAATTTCGGGCTAAGCGACGAACAGTTAACGAATATATTTCACTTTTACAAAATTATAATATATATTTTATTACCGCTCATCGTAATTTTTAATATACTCCCTAATTTATATATAAATAGTAAAAGTACGCTTCTTATTATTTTATATCTTACAAGTGGCGTTTGGGTTTTAATGCCTTAATAATGATTGATTTTTTCATTTATTAATTTATATCCTAAAACCTCCGAACATTCTCTAACGACTTAAGTGTGTATGAGTTAAAAGTTCTAAAATATAATTTTAAAGAACGTCGAGAGCCACGTGCATTGCTGAAATCGATTTATGTGGGACATTATTACAGAGACTTTGGAATTAAATTATGTTGAGTTTGATAAAAACAATTTTTAATTTTATTCGAATATCAATTCTGAGCCAGGCTTATAACAATTAACCGAAATGACAACTACCGTCAAAATATTATAATTATAATTTTAAGATTTTTAAAATACAAAAGTCATCGTCGTTCAAAATTAAAATGTCGACATTTTACCGAATTTTTCCAGTTTTTGAATTATTTTCAATTTCATTTAAGGAAATTGAAAAATAATATAATAAAATACCAACTAGTTACAATTTACAATCGAAACGTATCCCGTGTCAAGTTATCTTACTACACTAAAAAGTATTTAAAGACAAACTAAAAAACAAAAACCGGATCAACGTATAATCGATAAATTTTTCGCTTCACCGGATCTATTACTATATTAAAAAAACGATAATAACATAAAAAAACGTCATTGATAGTTAGAGTACTGGACGAATATGTATTTTTTAATGTGACAATGGATATTACAAAATATTTTATTATTTAGTAGTAAATTGAATATTTTCTTATAATTAACAATAAGACAAATTATTATTCGTATGTAAAATGAAAAATTAATGCATTTTATTTTTAATATAAATTTAAAATCTGTAAAAAACTATTTACAATAAGAATATGGACTGTATGATGATGCATAACATGAGTTACATAAAAAAAAACCCAACGGTTACATTTTATACTTTGGTTTTTTTAAAAATTAATTTAAAAGTTACGAAAAATGAAAAAATATGACTAAAAATATGATTAAAGTAACGTGTACTTATAATATATATAATATATTTACAGTTTGAAATTTAGCATATCAAATATTCCAGTAGAGTGATATAAATGAGTCAAAATTAAAACCCAAGGGCTACTTATTAATGAGAAAAATTTTTTTTTGTTTTTATTTTCATTGTACAGATAATACATTAATTATTATACAAATATGTTGCCGCGGTACATATGTATATTTCGTACATATCGTAAAAATTATTCGAAGAAAAAATGTCGAATAATTACAGTTTTTAATATATAACGAAATGTACATTTTGCCGGTTATCCTGAATCGGACATTCAAACTTACGGAAATGAGAGGTACAATTTATTAGAGCGACGAACGAAATTGTATAAAAAAATAAGAGAGGGGATATTTAAGATAAAATAGGGCGATTTCTGTGGTCCTGAAGAGAGACGCTGAGGTTTGTTGGAGAAGTTCTACCGGAGACTACTTGCCCTGGGTGGTGATAATGGGTCGAGGAAAGGGTTGCATAAACATCACGAATGAATAGCGGCGGTGGGGTAACGCTATTGACGGTGTGATTTTAAGCGGAATGGAGGAAGTTAACTGGGTTCCTAACCGATAAAATAAGGTTCGAAACAAGGAGGCGGGACATAGGTGGCGGCAGTGAAGGACATAAACCGAAGAGTATTGGCCTTAGATGAAAACGGTACTATGCGAGTACGAGTGTGTGTATGTGTTGAAGGGACGAATAAAACGCGACTTTATATAAAAGTATTATGATAATTCGCGGTCCGATAAAGTATACGGCTTGATACAGATCGCGGGAAAATAGAAATTGATCGAGCGGTGTACGAAAACGGACAGTCGAGCTTAATGAAAAACATAGATAAGCGCAGACTTTTAACGAAACGAAACAAAATCGAACGCACCCGGTTCGGTTCCTTATACGGTATTCGTTCCAAATTGTACAATTCGATATTGTTCGTTCTTCTCTTTCCGAAGGGACGAGTTGTTTCACCACCTGCGGATCGTATATGGGTACCTATAGCGTAACTTCATAACACTAATGTCAACTTAATCTTTTCGATTGTTAGATAAAACGTAAACGGTTTATTATATACGCTAATTGTACGTACTCGCATAATAACCGGGATCTTTTTGGCGAATAAAAACGTTCAACGTGCGTTAAATACTGTACAATGTAAAACAATAGATCGCGTGGACGTAAAACGAATTAAAATCAATTATCCTCCCGCTGAAATGAAACGTTTAATTACGGCATACGACGATAAATGGTTCATTACACTGGTAATGTCCGCGCGATTTGACACGATTCGATACGTTACATTTAGTATATAAACTGCCGGATCGGCGACGTCTGAACCATAAGTTTTTTGATGTTAAAAACGGTAATGAAATTGTTGAAAGCGAAATACGTAGGCGGTAAACGTTGGAGGCCCAACCCTACCAGCACCGTGTTACGGGACAACAAACATGTACAACCGTACTGACGGCGTAAGAATACGGAGGGACGGTCGGAACAATTGGTACCTCCGACAGTGGCGTCACTTCGAGGGGGAGGGTGAATGTTCACGAATACACGCCACCCCTCGAGACTTACTCTAAATAAAGGGTGATCCATTAAGGACGGCCACCCCGATATTCGCTTGAATTCTACCGATATCGCGCGAGAAGTTACCAAAAGACGTTATACGACCACCGCGTATTTACTAGTTCGTATATACGCTGACACGCGGTCGGGTGTGTCGCGACAGACCGGACGCGCAGTTAAAATTCCCCGTCAACCAGCCAAATTCTACTGTTTCGATTGCTTCGGAAAACGATTGTTAAAATGTTCGTCTCGAATTTGAATAATCTGTTGTTCAATGCCACCGTATATTGTATACGCGTTGATCCGCTTAGAGCGTCGACATTCGCTCACTAACGCGCGATTTCGAATATTCGCCAGCTAAAATTAACCATTTCGGTTTTCGGACAAGGAATTACGTAAAACGCGATACACGTACAGCAATCCGGTTGGTTTTTGTGTGTTTAGATTTTTCACGGCGCGATATTACTATTGTGTCTGAAACACGTGAACTGCGCGTCACCACGAAATAGAGAAACACATATTAGCGCGAATGACGCGTACATTATCACTGTGAGTGCCGCACGTAGTGTAAAACTGTACGTGTCATATTTCGATGCATAAAAATGACAAAGATTTGGGCGGTCGACTAGACGATATGGGAAATGTTTTTTCACCCATTGAACCATAAAATGAATACGGTTCACCTCGAACCGTGTTTATTTTATCCAATTACCTAATCCACCTATATTCTAGTAGTGAATTAATCGAACGTCACGGAACGTCTGTTATCGTAAATAATAAATTATGAACCGCCGTCTACTTTACGGAATCGTATATCATTTACGTGGTTAATGAAGTCTAGACTGAAAGTGCCGACTGGAAAAGAACCGAAAATATTCCGGGCTAGGTTAGACCAAAATTATTGACAAACAAAATCTAACCGGGACCTGCATTACATTTATCGAAATAGGAAAAATTCGTTAATTTACGTTCCTAATATCGATATATATATATATAGGTCAAAAAATTACAAAAAACTTTATCTTCTGATTTCATAACCACCGGTTGCTTTCTCATAATGTACTTCTATAATACATTTTAAGATCTATTAATGTAAATTATGTTTTTAAAATTGTTACTTTTTCTAAAATATCCAATATTATACTTTCAACGCACTACTATATATACTTTTACGTTCACGATCTATTGAGTACAATGCACTTCACATTCATTCTATATAATTCACCGTTCAAGAGGATATATAAAAGACGGTATTAGACTTTATTACGCATAACCTATAGTTCACCATATTTTAAAACGTTGAATTACTTTGTCAAAATAACTTCCTAAATCCTGAATTAGCTGATATTATTCGTAATATGTATAAAAATCGACGTATAATATATTACACAATTATAAAATAATTTAAGGAAAACATTTCAAATATATATTGAGTGGTAAAAAACGAGATGTCACGAACAAAATTTTTCGTCATCAGGAGGTCGGGAATAAATCTGTTTTATATTAAGTTCAATGTTAAAGGCCCATTTGCTACGTCAGATATTAACGTATCGAAAGAGGTTTTATTAAAATTTAACATTCAACGACACCGTAAATTGTTATGGCTCGTGAACCCTGTTTAAGTACATCTTTGTACAAATTTAATAATTTATTCGATCACTTATAGGAATACTATAGAACATTTACCACCGTAAAGATGTGCAAGCTCTATCCAAAATACTGTTCTCGAGCTTTCAGGACAATGGGGTGTATTGCCAATTCCACGATTATAAAAAGGGTATGAAAGCTAGTTTAAAGTTTATATTACCTCCGTACCGACGTAAAATATTTAACGAAAATTTAAAAAATCGATTATTATTTCATATTAATGGATTATTAATAAAATTCCACAAAACTTTCTCGGTACAATTTTAATTGTATTCCGCGTAATTTACTAATCATAAATTTACAAGTATATCGATAACTAATTACGCGGTGGTATTTACTGAAAATAAAAACCGATTTAATTGATATTTTAACCAATTAATACTGTCATTAACCGAAACTGAAGGCGGAAACTTTAAAAACGAAAACTACATAACTAAAATTATTAATACTAAAACGTTCCCGAACTTCATCTTTTTGTGCCAATTGGTTTTTCGTACATACATTTATATAGAGAAAAAACAGACGGACATTTTGTATGCATCGTAAATTTATATTGACAATTACGGTGTGTTTAAAATACAATGTTACATATTTTGAATACTCTCAAGTATGTGCATACAGTCCTATTGGAAATAATCAAAAGTCTTAGTTTTAGAATATTAATTAAGACGGCGCGTACCGAGACAAATAACTAAATTACGACTGCAAAATATATTTAAGTATATCCTTCAAACTAATTACGAACTCTATAAAAATGTTTTTGATAAACCGGTTCAAAATGTAACGTACATTTTGCTTAACGTGGTACAATAGTCCAAGTATGCGCGTAAATTTAGGTTTTTATATCATGGTCATTATCGGTTACTCGGTATTAAATTGTAGTATTACGAGCGATTATTATTATTTTTTTAATTAAACAACGAGTTATATAACGTAGATTTCGTTTCGTCGTGATAATGTAATGTAATTGGCAATAATTATTGTTAACGCGAAAGTTGTACATAGCGTAAATATTATGTTTTACGATTTACTATTTTTATTTTGAAAAAATATCGAAACGTCCATAGAAATGATAGCTATATAAAATAATGTACTTGATTCAAAAAATGTAAACATTTTACGCGTTAATCTCCCTAATTAAAATTGGGGAATAAATTTAGCATAAAACTGTTGTTTTTTTTTATTAGAATACAACGAGTGTCTTGGTTCGACTACCATAATTACGCGTGTTTGTAAAAGACAATTCAGCAGTTTCCGTTTCCGAATACAATTTCAACCAAAATCGTTTATTATACTTTTGTGGTCGTAATTTAGTTATTTATCCCAGCGTACGGCGGCAGCAGTGACGACGGCGACTATACCATCATTCCTTGTTTGCCCGACAACAAGTGCAAAATAATAACGTAATAGTTTTATGTAGTTTTTATCGTCAAAGTCAATTGGCCAATTATTGATAGTCGAAAGCAATATTAATTATCATGGACAGTTTATATGGATAATTTAATTTTAAAGGGAGTTATTATTATACGTATTAAAGCGTTATCGTGCTCCAATACTTATTTTTTTTTGTTTGTTTATTAGTTTCCAATGATATATAAATACAGTTCAACTATTAATAAATGAAAAGTAAAAGTATTATAATATTCAATACAAGGGAAAAAAATTTTAACGTTAAAAATTATATTAATAATAAAAAAAGATACAGAAAGACCTAAATGGAGAACCCAGCTGCTTTGATAAATTTAATTGTTTCCTTTATTATATGAGGGGATTTGCTATTTAAAATATTTGGCGGATTAATAACCATTATGTTATTGTTGCGAAGAAAGTTAAAAAATTGTTGGCGAAATATGACAAGAGGCGAACAATCCATGATTATATAGTTGAAATCGCAGGTAACTTCATCTTCGTGCCGAGGGCATGCTGGCGAGTTATTAAAAGAGAGGCGGAATGAGTGTACCGGGAGAAGGTAATGTCCAGATCTAAGCCTCGAGAATGCTCCAATACTTATATCTAACGAAATGAAATAAAAATATTTCGAAACAAACTGACGGGGGACAACGGACACCGTTCCGGGGTTTTTCAAAGATTAACGTGAATAATTGTCTGCCTATGGTTGCTACGCGTACATTAGTGGACAGAGCGAGAGCAAATCGTCGTGCATGTGCAGTGGCGTCCGACTTTTAGCAGTTTAAGAAAACGAAACGTTCCATATACTTAGAGCATATTTGTAGAGTTAATTTCTTTTTAGTCATTCTGGTGGTTGGCCTAATCGAAAATCTAAAACCGACGCAAACTATTATTGTACCGTGTTCTTCAACGGACGGGTATTGTCGTTGCTTTCGAATTCGATAACCCGAACGGTTTGCTTTTATCATCCCGGGACCGACTGTTTAGCCAATTGTAGACGCCTATATATATATATACATATACGTGCACGTAACAAGTTTACCGGTAAAATAACGGTCAGTGGCTTATCTCGACGCTCGTACGTCGACACGCGACATATTTATGTTCATCCGACGCGAGTGCGTCGGTGAAGAAATCGCGCCCGAATATCTGCGGCGATCGGAGAAAATTCCGACGTCGAATATCCGGTAGTTATTTATCGTAATAAAGGGTTTGCGTCAAGTCGGCCAGAACGGATTCGTTTCGAACTGGAAACGACGCGACGAATGTTCGATAAATTTAAACGAAAATAACGCGGAATTATCGTAGCGAACGCGAATTATTTCGCGTGTTTATCACGCGAAACGAAGTCAACACTGACCCCACGTTAGTACGGTACGTACGAGTAAAACGCCTGTAGAGCGGGGTTTGCCAAATCCTGGAGCGCGTAAAATTGATTTGTCCAAAAATATACTCAGTATATATATATATATATGTATTCTTCTTATAATTTGAGTCGTACACTATTGTTCGTGAGAATGAAACGAAGGGAACACGTGACGTTATGTGAACGCACGAATATATAAAGTCGTTACGTAATTTATAACACTAGTCGACGTTTTCGACTAATCAGCAGTACTCGCGTTTATAGTAATTAATTACGAGCTTATAACGACTAATAAACCGAATTTAATTTCGTCGTGAAATATCGTAGATCTTGACGTTACTTGCTAAGCGTTACGAGTCGCGTAATGTTACGCGAAATAGATGATCGACGACGCAAGAGTGCGTGGCTTTGAAAATTCTTTAAAACGGATTATTTTTCTCCGCGAACTGCGTCAACTACGCCGAGCTATTTTGATAAAAAGCGCGTCGCGTCTAGCCGCTTGCCGTTATTTAACGTGCAACGAAAAACGTGCTTTACGTTCTATTAGGTCAATACGCCCGACCGCTCACGCGCCAAACTCGGCCTATTAACGCTCTACATTGTATTTTCGATTCGCGATTCGTAACAAATAATTGGAATTATTACCGTCGTCGCGCGGTAGACGTGTACGCGTGTTCGCGATGGACGCGTCAAGTAAAGGGAATGGTTAGACGGTTTACTGCGTGTTCGTTCGACCGACAAGGAGGAAAACCGTAAAGTTCCCTTCGCGACGTGTCCGTCAAATTCGAAAACTGTTCGTATACGCGATATTTGTACTCAGTTCGGCTCGCGTCCGTACGACCGGTACGTTGTACAATATGAAAGCATCGTTTTCGTCGATGACCCGCGCTGGCACGTGGGAAAATTAATTAACCTTATACTCGTCACAAATCCGTAGTACAAGTCGTTCGTGAACGCGTGATTAATATTTCGGTACGGTCAGCTCGGATGATTGATACGTTAACACGCGCAAACGGACCGCCGCTATTATTGTAAATTATACTCGCCCGGCAATGTCGCCGCTTACGTAGGACGATTACCAAACGAAATAATTATACGTAAGTCGATGTTTATTCTTTAACCCTTTCTCACGCCCATCGTCACCAATGCGGCCTACCCTATTCAGCATATCCTCGCCCGTAGCTTCGAGCACGTAACCGTCGTCCAACAGAACTAACAATAAATAAGGCATAAATATAACCGTCGTATTATTAAATCGGGGAGACGTTATAATTATGTAATGTCGTAAATACTCGAAACTTCTTCGATAATTCTTATATATATATATATATATACTACACGAGATATACATTATTAATATTACTATTACATTTTTCGTACAATTTAAACGATCTTTATATTAGTCGATACGTCTAATTTGAAAACGTAAGAAAAATTGACGTAAATTAATAAAAATAACGAAAAATTCAATTATTTCGTCGAATCCATGTAATTATCGAATTTTTTAATTTATAAATAACTATTATTAAAAAAGTAATTTTTATTTTAAATAAATATTTTATATATTAAAAAAATAATTCGTAATATACGTCAATTGCAAACAAATGCGTTTTGCGGTTATATTAATTAACGTGCATGGGTCATAGGACGTAAAATAAATTCGAATAAAAAAACTATATATTCAGAAGACTAGCTAATCGTTTCATTGTGGTGACGTTTGCAATTCTCGACTGTGTTATTCGAATTAAGTGTAGCCGTGTCGTTCCATCGTAATTCTCTTAGATCGATCAGTAGCCAACTTCGCCCGTTTCGTATTTTTTCTAAATCGACCTTTATTTTTATTTATATTCGACGACGCGAACTTGGTTTGAAATATTTCGAACGTAAACGTGTTGGTTGTACTATTTCTTTTAAACGCGTATTATATTATTTACTCGCGAATAATTGTAAGGAAATAGGTTACTCATATTTAACTGTTTTAAATTCATTAGTACAAAAATAGGTTCATTTTTTGTATAATTCCGATCTACTTATTATAGAAAATAAACACTGGCTTATATTATTTTAACGAATCTTGACTGCGAGGTTTACTTATGTTTTTTAAACTTCTGACGTTCGAACAGTCTTTGCGTTCTATCAAAATACGATACAAATAACTCTCGCGGAAACGCAATTATTCATTATGTCGCGCGACGTTTTATTTCTAGAAAATCGGAAATTATAAGTTTAGAACGTCGTCGGCTATTCCATTAGCGTTATCCCATTCCGGACACGTAGACAGTAAACAAATTGACTATTGGAACATTATACTTGGGATTACGGAAAATCCCATAGCATAATTTATTGAAAATAATTTGAAACAAAAGTGCAATTAGTCCCAGTGATTAACATAATCCCGTGGGACGTAAGACGTGGGAATCATTTTTGCTTTAAACGCAGACGACCGTCATAATAATAATAAAAATAATAATAGTACACTTGTAATTATTGTTTTAAATTGCGGTTGACTTTCGCTCTTCTCGGACGGTCGTGATAATATTTCTTTTGTCTCGTCGAATTCGTAATCGCACAAACGAGCGGAATTATATTTGTCGTTACGACGTAATAACATTATCGTTAAACGATTTAAGGAAAGCGGGATAGGTTTTTAAATACGTTTCGATAGCTAACTCGTCCGAGTAACCGTTTGATACGAACCTATTATTGTAGGTTTATTCGGGCAAATATTTCGGAAACGAATATTGTGTACACGAACAAACTTGTGCAATGTTCGCAATCTCGAATTGCACGGAATAAGACGCAAACTTTACGTATTTTCTCGTTTTAGCATTCATAAGCAATGTATTAGTTATATAAACTTATTTAATTTGTTTCGAAAACAAAAGCGTGACTTATTTATTAATTGCGTTAAGTCCGAGGGTAATTACCAATTATACGAAAAGTTGAGGAGACAGTGTTTACAAATGTAGCGTTTTTTTTTTGTTTTTGGTTTCGTTTTATGCTACGTATCATCCAACTTAAATACGTCGCTTGTTATTATTGTTGTTGTTTTTGAGCGAGGAATTAAATATATATGGGTGATTTTTCTTATATTTGTACGGTTAATTATCTTATTAAATATTATGTCGTAATAAAACTACGAGCGTATAAAAGACAAAACGCAAATATATAGTAAACGATCCAATTCGGTTTGATCGAAACGGAAAAATTTATCTGGAACGAGAACCGTCGTAATAAAATGTGCCGCAAAAAGTTTGTAGTATTCGTTAATAGATTTTGACACTAGGGCCGACAGATTGATGGTACCGGTTGTTAACCTATCGATAATTTCGGGCTCGGAATTTTCGACTTAATTATTACGGTATTACATCGGCAATCACTCATCTGTTCCGATAAAATCTCGTGCGTAATTTGACATACATCTACCACGAGATCATCAAGTTTGACCTTCGGCGATAATTATTCTAATAGAATTAGTAATAATTATTGTTATTATTTTCGTTCCGATAACCGAGGTCTAATAATAGACATTTTGAGCACAATATTGTATGTTATGACACCGTATTTACGTACAAAGGAAACGTAACGTTGGGAAGCCTTAAGAATTATTATTTTTAGATTTTATTTTGATATATTATCATTAATACGAGCGCGTTAAATTCTACACGGTTAAGACAGAAAGATGGGATACATTTTTAAAACTCGTTTAATCCGCTCTAATTCGTTAGTAATCTGAGCCGTGCATTAAGGGCATAATGGTTTGTCCCGTTTTGTACCCTTTCTCGTGTGTCTCATCCATCATAAGCATACGTCATTTTAAATAAGTACTAACGCAATTGACATTGGTAAAAATAAAAAAATCAACAAAGATGGATGATATTTTGACAATATCTTCGTCGCGTTTAGGTGGTGTCAAATTGTTCGAATTTAAAAAAAGAAATATATATATGTGTGTATCGTATTTCATTTAGAGTGTCTAAATATTAGTGAAACCGATGCCACGCACGGTTACCTTCGAGATTCAGCTTTAAACAGGGGAACGTTCGACAGCGCATAATCGTCTACATAGAAACACAGATCGCGATTATGTACAACGAAAACGTTTACCGATTTAAATTGCGATCGGCCGAACTCGGGGGTTTGTTCGAGCAGAAATTTCAGTTATACGATTTTGTATTCGTTCGTACGCCCTTACTTGCGTCGGTGGATACCGACGAAAGTGACGAAATTAAATTTAGATTAATTGAAATTAGACGTTTCGAAAATCGACAACGGTCATTGTAGCGGTACCGCTTGCTGCGGTCCGCAGTTCGACATTAACGGTCACCGTACGATTCGCGATTAATACGGAAGTATTTTTGCACACTACGCGGTCCGGCATTACGCTCCTCTGGGTGTCATACACCGGGCCCTCGACGTGTTCTGGACTCGAGGTAGGTGATAAACGGAACTTAACGAAGTGCGTACTATTGCCCGCGTACGCACACCTAATTCGTATATATGGCGTAAGCCGCCCGCGGTTTAAAGTCGGCGCCGTTATTTTAATTACGTCCCGCCTTCCCTTCGCGGCAATTATTCCACCGCAGACACGTTTATATCGCGATTATCTAGAACTTGGCCCGGCCGTCGTTACGTAACGCTTACGTTCTACACCCGGTGGAACGAAGCCAGTGGCAGATACGACCTTCACTTGTACAGCTCCCGCAAACGTCTACCGAAGTCCTAAATCTGGCTTTAAGTTTCCGTTCGAGTGAAATTTCGCGCGACCGAATATTCGCTTAAACACCAGCGAGAGTCCGATGGGATTATTTTTGGTTCAATTAATCACCGCGTTACTTTTAACATTGCCTAGACGAAAACGTTATTAAAATAAACGGGTCACGTTTTATACAGTTTCACTAACTTGGCGCTACAGGGACTGGTGAAGGACCAAAAATGTGCTAAGCCATTATTGGTGAGATGAGAACTGAAACGGAACCTGTATTATAAGGCAATTAGGTCTTTTGATCGGTGGCCAACCCACGGACTACAACGTCCAAAAGAAGTTCCAAAATTGAAAAATCGTAAAAATAAATTACGTATATTTCGGATTAAATCTTAAACCTATATATTTATAAACAATTAAAACTTTTCCAAAAATTCATGTCGATTACGAAACTAAATTCGTAAGGAATAATTTACAACGAGCTTTAGTATTCGCAAGAAGATTGTTTATATATATATATGTTACATCGAACGTTTTGAAAACATTATCGAGGAATTCAATTTTGGTAGGCGATACGTACACGTGACGCGGTACGCGCGATACAATAACCGCGACGTACAAAAATGATAATTTATTGTACAAAATGTATTTTCCGTTTCGATTTGATAAACGGCCGGTAGCAAAATACACGAACGGGATTTAACGGGAAGGTAAAAACGGCGCGCTCGTATATCACCGGCAGGGTAGTTTTCGAAAACATTTACGTGAAGCCAGGGGTGAATTTGTTAATTTCGGCGTGACCGCTGAACGAATAATAAGACAAGAGGCGATTAAATATCCCGTTTTAGCCACAGAACGCAACAATAATAATATATACACACCTACTCGCCATTCGTAATCTGATCGTAGTCCGAATTCTAACGGTTTGTTCGATAGAACGTTCTAACGTCAAATTCGCGTGTCGATTTCGCCCTGGCCTGGTGATAATGACAACGTTATTTCGTTACCTTTCGGGCCGGTCAACCCTTCAGAATCCAGTTGACAGTTATTTATACGTCCGGCTAGCAGTTTGTTCGCAATTTGTCGACTCCGCACCCGTTACGATTTACCGACGTCTTTAATAACAACACGGCCGGCCGCCTGGATGGAACGATCGGGCGTCCGGTACACTCCGAAACGTCCGAATCGGACGTCACTTAAAGGTCGTAGAATCATCCGCCACTTATATGGACGTATCTCAGGCGCTCAATTACGTCGATGGCAGTTGACGTTTTCGAATTTTGGGGCGTTTCGCGCAAACGGAAGTACCGAACTGTCGAACAGAACGACTTTTTACGTTATTAGATGAAATATATATATATACCGAGTTGAGAAAAACAATGACCAATTAAATATGTACAACCGACCTAATTTTATTGAAATGTTCGTCTTATGCGTGGCGAAATTAGATTACGTAAACTTTTAAAACAAATATTGTAAATAATTGTGTAATGTACTAATCGTCGATAAATCCACGTTGTACATAATATTCGGCAAATTTATGATTTTAACTCATCCCGAATTCGTTGTCATGTTAATTATAAGATTTAAAAAAAAACAAAATGTAATTCGTATTTATCTCTAAAATAATAACTAAGACGACGAATGGATTTTTATAACCCGTAAATTTTGGTATCGGTTGATATGTGTATAATGTTATGCGTACATTATATTGTCAAAGTTGCGATTATAAACAGATTATAAAATAATGTACCTTCATTCACTAATTACTCGAACAATATATTATTATTATTTACTCAAAACGTTAGTTACCTCGTCTAAAAACAGTTTTGTAAGTTTTATCGCAAAAATCGCCCGAAACGTTTTCGAAAAAAACAGAATTACGGTCATTCCGATAGTAAGTTATACTTTTTAAAAATATAAGAACGGTCGTTTGCCCAAATATTAAACCGAAAATTAATTACGAATAAAATATGGGAGACTTTTACTACATTTTACGCGTATATAATTTGAATCGTATTCAATAAAGAAACTTCGTTGAACAGAATCGTTTTTCGAATACAAACGCTATTTACACTAATAACACGAATAGCCTAAGTGATAAATTTTTATCAACATTAATAACACAACGTACTACAATTTCATAATATTTTATATTTGTATAATTAACGATAATTTTAATTAATCGAATTTAATAATATAATTCGACAAAACCATTTTAAATTCACGTGTTTAATAATAATCGCTCACGCGTTACTATAAACGATTTCATAAAATTATACACGAAACATGAGTAATAGTGAGTCTTATCTCCAAACTCTTAAACTTCGACCGGATTAAAATATATATATTACCATATAACTAATAAAATCGAGCACTAGTCGGAAATAATTATTCGATTATTGATTTTCGTAAACACTAGATCAACGATTATAAACAATTTGCAATAGTTTTGTGTTTAGCTCACCGTCTACGATTTGTTAAGAACAGTAAGAAAATACCGCGTACACCATACTTCGTGATATTAAATTAATTGATCAAAATAGCTTCTTAAGTCCAAAACGCCCTCGAGTTATAACAATTAATGTCGAACAAAAACGAGTATTCTATAATATATTCGTACTTTAATACTTCTGCTTTATACGTACATTTGTGCGTTTGTACTTTACGGACTTTGTATACATACTCAAGGATAATACGGGTATTACCGTGCGCTTAAAAGAATATTGGGGTCATACAACCTTATACGCGTAACATACCTGAAGCGAATTAAAAACACTTTACGACCATTACGGTGTCACATATTTCGCCGAAGAATCCACTTGGGAGTACGTTAAAAACCATAGAATTAAATTGAAGCGAAGAGGTATGTTTACCTTTAACCGTCGCGTATAATAATAAAAAATAATAACGCGTTTTCGCGAAGTTTTTCGGGAATGTTTCGGGTAGAGTTAATGGGGGTACATATACACGCGTGTTCTATTCTCTACGATGAATTGAACGTTATTTCCGTATCGATAAGCACGCACAAAGTACAAAAGAAACTACTCTCGTACCCACTGGTATCGGGTTATTATTATTATTATTATTTTTTAAGATTCAAATAAATCGAAATACCTACAATGTTGTAGTACCATTATCGCCGCAGATTGGTGCTAGGAGATTTTTTTGTCAGAAGAACACCCGACCGCTTTACAAGACGCAATTTCCCCTTATCCAACAACCCAGCATAATACAAACACACACACACACACACAATATACTCAAAGCTATTGAGACCATTATAAATGGTGATTTCATTCAATAGTCGCATAAAACATTTTTGTAATACAAAATCACTGTTGGCCGCGACTGCGAAAATATTACTTGGACGATTCACGTAAACAAATAAATCACAATCGCGTCATAATCGAATTTTTAACGAAGTACCCAAATAATAATCGTGTAATATATACATATCAATCGGTTAAATGGATTTTTATTTAATTTAAAAATTAAATATAATTAAAAAATTACGATAACTATTAGTCACGTTTCAAGAGAAACGTAATAAAATTATCCCGTTTCGATTTTTATTTAATACGACTTTTCCGTAATTATTGTTTACACCTATATGTAGGTTATGAAAATTAAATTTGCTTTACTATTTAAAATTATAATATTATGTGACAGATTTGTGACCTAACAATCTCAAATATTATTGAAGAATTCGTATTGAATACGGAAAAGGTACGAAACTCAGTACGAGCCGTGAGAAAAAACAAATACGAAATTCGTTAAAAAATAAACAAAATATACACGTATAACGTGACCAATAATAATTCTAATATTGATTCTCGTCAGTATTTTCTTCGATATAAAATATTTTCCATTAGGCGAAATTTGCTTAAATTACGTCGTCTAATATTTGATATTCCGGTGATAGTTAAGAATTAAATCTCGCGCTTCGGCGTTTCTATATCTCCGAATATGTATCATATTTGTAATACGCTAGTACTTAAACATAATAAACAACAATTCGATAATAAAATGGTTCACAATTTTATCCACCTATATTTTTCATTTCGTTATATTATTTTTTTCTTTTCGTACAGTTTTCAAAATTAAAATTGGACGAACAACGATTATTGTCTTAATGTAATTTCGAGTACTAAAGTTTAACAGAATATCAAAATTTAAATTATAAATTATACGTCTCGCCTTTTTGAAGAACAATACGCTCGTAATAAAGAAATCGTTATGTTATTGAATTTCGGTTCCAACGACAAAGTAAAAGCTACTGCCACGTGTCGCGGTATACGTTTTATTTTGTAAATTACCTGATAATGTGTTTTAGCAATTTAGTAACGAATTTGAACGCTTTTTTTACGTATTATACGATTTAATTATTTGAAAAAGTTGTATCGTTAAAACTCCTACACTGTGCTTGGTTAGAGATATTTAATATCTAATAAGATACTATATCTGTAACTTAACATCTACCATAATCATTGTACCATAATCTATGTATATCGCGTTAAGATAAAATTTCGATATTTCTATACATTTTACAAATAAAAAATTGATAAATGTTCCCAATTTAAATTTTCTTTGTTCTTATATGGTACAAAAGGTCAAGTTTTTAATCACAAATTAAAGAAATTATATAAACTTAAGCTACGTATATTTTCAACATTTTCATTTTTATTTATTTGTTCGCCATACAATACGTTACGTCAAACGAACAACAAGTGAGTGTGATGTCATACATATATATGTACGTAAGTGAAAAAACGGCGTGCCAAAGAATGAAGAATACTCCCAAGGAAAGAACTTCCAATACACTTTTTAGATAGCTATTTAACTTTTATGATTGCAAAATACTCGTCGCGACGTATTATAATTGTTTCGTTGACGTATTTTAATTTCACGGTGTTTGATTTTTTTTTATTATTATTATCGTTCGATAAATACTAAGTAATTGGGTGGATAGTTATAAAGTTTGAAATACGACATCGTGTATGTTTCATATATAATCGGGGGATTGGTATCCCGACAAAACATTTTGGTATCCCACACAAATACAAAATAATCTTAGAAATCGATATTAACGATATTATATTTTCGAAGTATTTAAACTTTAAACGTTTGCGATATGTTTTCGAACGTTCCCACGTGGAGCAATGACTTTCTTCGATTAAATATTAACAAGTTTTTCGTTTAAACGCGAAGTGTACGAAAAGTTTTTTATTCCATTTCCAAAAGTCGAATTGAAAACATTGCGTTTTCGACAATTCGTATAATCCAATTTAAAACCAACAATCGAAAAATGATTTTCGACTTTTGTATTCGATTGCTACGAGAATCGGCTGTCGGCTTACAAAGCGTCAAACTATTTCATTATATTTTGGCAAAAGCGAAAAGAAATAAAGCCGGTAATGCGTTTTATTAATTGACAAGATATTTGCACAAAAATTAAACGCACTGACTAAACGATTGAATTATATAGAATACGTCGTATACTTTTATTATTATTTATTCGGTTACACCATTAACGATACATCGGTATAAACGTGTGATATTTGTGGTGCCAATGATCATAAATTATTATCTAATACGACAAAAGGCGCGAATATATAAAATTACATAATATATATTAAATAATGAAAAAATTTACGTGGTAACTACACTATAACGGTATATTTAAGCTGTTTCATTTTAGTATCGTATTACGAAATAATGTTCGCGCTCTCCGCCACTTTATGATACGTTTCGAAATGTTTCCTAATTGAACACGCACATAAATTTTGGATCAATCGACGCCTTGCGTATCGCTATCGACTAATAACGTTATTTCGTTTTTAATTTCGAGTTCACCAACTCTATAGAAGATCACTGTGTTTGGGGGTTCACGATGGAATTTCGTCGATTCCGTGCCGAAGATAATTCAAAAATAAAATCGCACCGACGTGATAACAACATATCAACGCGCGATTACGTATTTTATATAATTATCGTCCGTCGCGTATTTATCGCAACCAACGCGTGTGTACTGTGAACGGTGTTTATGGACATTGTTAATTTTGGCGACGTATTCGCCAGTTCCGTTGCACGTGAAATCCAAATAAGGTAATGTGTTCCGTTTAGGCGTCATTTAGCGTCTTCGCGTATATTAATTCTCCTGTTCGTCGATAGAATTATTATCGATATTTCGGACGTATTTTTAGTTACCGCCGTTTCTATACGAATTATTTAAAACGAAAAAACCAAAATTATACTTACTTAACAATCGTACACCCAACCATAAAAATTCGAAACTAGTGTCGAACAATTGTATTTAGTTGACGGGTATATTATCGGAACTCACATTTAACCTTGGCAGCCATCAGCACGAATTGAAATTGAAAATTCCGAAGTTAGATCGTACAAATCGTCCTAACCGAATTCTGAATAGGGCCCGCGTAAATTTGCTACGATAAAGTATCGTTTATTACGTCGTCGTTAATTACTCGGGTTTAAAGGATAGAGCGTGCGTGGAATTGAAACACCCGACGAATAGTAATATTCGTTTGGACAAAAACGAATAATAGTCGTAGCGGCGCGGTACAGGCCGTATTACGGGGTGACTCGATGGTTAGGTAGTTTCCGTTGCGTGTAGCCGCCGTAATACGCGCGTTGCCCAAAAACGAAATTGTACGTCAAAACCAAAATACGCGTCATACATAACGCGACAATAACGTAAAATATGTACGAAATTATCGCGCGCGGTGTATTGCGCGGTACACTTGCTGCAGGTGGGAAAAATGGTACCTGTTAGCCGAACCGTTTACGTTAAACTCGTACAATAAGAATTCTGAACGGGAGTTAAAATGTTGCGAAATGCGACGCAACATTCGCACGGTTTATCCGAACGGTTAGGCGCGTGTTATTATTATGTGTCTCATAGCGTCGCGGGAATCGTGAACGTTTTATATAAATCATTCTCGGCGCGAACAATTTTCAGCGAGTTATTACAATGCAGTCAGACGCACGCGCGCGACTTGAGATTTTGTTATTCGTACGCGGTTACAAATTATGAAAAACGCCACCTTATTGTTAACGTAACGGTATATTCGAGTGGAGTTTAATTTCAGCGGTTCGCTGTAACAACGCTACAAAATCGTCGCGTGAAGGATTATTTAATTCGTTATTTATTTATTTTTGTCTTTTCATCTTATATGGTTATTATTTTTTAATAACTCACCTCGACCATCTCGTAAATTACATAATACACCGTTCGATAGCTGTAATATTTCGCGTAATATTAACACCGTCTGCGTATTTGAGGTCCGGCAATAAAATTGTCCAATTGAAAACGTTACTGATGGTAATAAACGCGTTTATTTGCAACGGCCATATAATTCTAATGCCTAAAATTATATACGATCGTACGTTTTATGAAATCGACAGAGCTCCTAATATTACTATTTTTTTAATATTATAGATTATTATATTTCGAAAAAGTATAGCCTATTACAAAAACACGCCATTACGTTATACCGGTCATGTGGTAAATTTTGGGTAAAAAAAAGTATATACAAATAAATATACGCCTAAATTGGCATAAAAATGTATGTCGGAAAACATATTAAACGATAAATGACCGTAAAAAATAACGATAATTATAAATCAAATATTATACTGACGCATTGAAATATGAAATATAGTTTAAAACAATATTCAGGACCCCTTTGTAATCGCAACTACGTTCTATTGGAGTTCCTATTGATACTGTAAATATTTTAGCTTCTCCCACTCGACAAATAGCGTTTTTAATCATTAATTCTTTATCTTCAGCCGGTTTACATATTAAACACTTATTATTTTATTTGTTATTTCTATTTTGTAATTTTAAGACTTTTACTTGTATAGTATATCTATTTGTTTATTATGTTGATTGTATTTGTTTAACGCTTATTATTATATAATATGTTAATTAATGTAATTGTTGAAGTTTAACGTGTATATTTTATAAAACTTCGATTTTTGTATAAAAAAAATCGTTTAAAACGCAATTTATTAAATAGTAATTGATACAAAAAAAATATTATAACAAAATAATGTCATATGGTAATATGCGAACTAAATAAATAATAAACGTTGCGTATAGAGGTGTATGTATTACGCAAAACAAAATCATAATAAATAAATCTATTATAAACCATTTTTCTTGTAGTCCTCTTATTGTCGTTTCAAAATTTCTATTTTCATAATATTAGAATCGACGTTCGTATATTTGTTACACTTAAGGTGGTAAACAACAGCATTTATTGAAATCCTATTTTGTATTATATTCGAATCGTGTACACACATCAAATAGTTTAGCCTAAATGGTAAATGTAACGTTAAAATTTGTGTAGGTGCTATATAGTTGGTGGCGAATGAGAAACATTGAATCCAGCCTGTCCCCCACGCAGTAAATAAATATTTGGAAAAAAACGGATTCAAAACAGCAATACATTTCTCTTTCCATTGATCAATCAAATAGAATAAAATAAACGATTATTTATTTTCCAAAATTAGTATATCTGCAATTTCACTGGAATATCAACAATTTATAATTTAAATTTTTTTTTTTAAATCTTGTTTATAGTGAAATTTAAAAAAATCATATTTAAATTTTAAAACATCGATAAAACGACTAAATAATGCGCGCTTAATACAATTATACTATTAATATCAACCTATAATACAAGACTCTAAGTAATATTTATTTTCGAAAAATGTCCAACACCTGTGTTGAAACAAATAAGAAAACTCGTATTACGATTCGGCTGTAAATGAAAATTATATTAAATTATTAAAAATAACTGTTTTATATATTTTTATGTTTTGTTTCCAACGATTAAACAATTATTTTAATAAAAATGGAAATAATCCGTAACCAACTCAAAGAGAAAAATATTTTTACCGCTTGACGTATATGATTTCATTATATTATATTCAGATTTTTGGTCCTTATTATAATCAAAAGTGCGTATTTTATTGAAGAATATTAAACGATTAACCGCCTAAATTTGTACATTTAACAGGTGTAAAGTAACTTTATAGCAAACTAGTTACACAAACATATTAATTCCGAACCCTACAAAATTATTGTTTTGTTTGCCAAACGTTTAATTATTTTTCGCGATCAGATAAGGTTTTCCTTATGTAAAACGTTCGTTATAGACATGATTTGTTAAACGTTTTTAATGCTCAATGTCAAATCAACAGACTATAAAAATATAAAAATATATAGCTTTTTATATATTTCAAAACCGAATCGTCGTTGGAATAGAATTTCAAACGCCTACAATATGTATTATCATTTTGTGAGGAAAACGAGATTTGTCCATTTCGCGTGTTACATAGCGTTGATTTAAATTCGAGTATACAAATAGGAAATCTGAAGAACTATCCACCTAGTAGGAAGTGTGTAAAAAGTAACAAACGAAATCGTAACGATTAAAATGTGCGAGTGTGTCTACAAGACTAACTAAATGATATCGATCAGTCGGTAGGTACGAATATATGGACGGTAAAAAGTGACCGATGGAATACTAACAAGCAGTAGAGGTATGCATATATATATATATATAAACGGTAGTGCTCGTTGTTTTATCGATTAGAAAGACTTTTGTGTAAGCGAGGGATGTGGCGCGCGGTGCCAACAAGGTGGAGGGGTTGGTCGCTGGAGCCAAGCAAGGACGATAGGAGGAGTCGGTGGAAGTAGTGGTGGCGTTTTGTAGGCTCGTAATCGCCCGGGCTTACCGTTCGTACACCTGAGACACGCCAAAATTACACGGACTACAACAACGGCAACGACGACGACGACGACGATGACGATAACAATAATTATAATATTACGCTTTCTAAATCGATAAAAACTACCGCCCGCCACAAGTCCACCGTCGCTGGTTCCGGCGTCTTCGTCGGTATATTTGTATACAGAAACATGTGTGCGCGTGCGTACGTAAAACCGAAATGTTGCGTTTACCACTATAATAGTATACGCGACGACCACCGTTTCTACCGGGCCAATTTAAAACGTTCGGATTTCGCGATAATTGGAATTCGTTTTTAACCGTTGTCTCGTTTCCTCGCGATTTTCGACCACGCATTAACGAATCATCTCTCATGTACTTTACGCAAAACGCATTCCCTTTCGGGTTTTTTTTTTTTTCAATATCGACCTATGTTTGCTCTTTCGGTATTTCATTTTCACGTATACTCGTGCTTTTTTACAACGAGTTCATTTTTCGTTTTCGATTTCTTTTTACGAACAAATAAACGATCGAAACTTTTTTGGTTTTGATAGTATAAGAACAAAACATTTTTCATTTGTGACCGTCACCGAGTTTTTAGGTAAACTCGCAATGCGTTATAAAGACGGTAACTATTATCAACCGATTAATATCGAAAATCATAACAAAATCGAACAAACACCTTAAAACGAATTTTAAATATACGCGAATAATTACAACGCTATACTAAAATATATGATGTTTTGCACGAAGTTTAATTTAAACGACATTGTCGAAAATAATTAACCGAGTCGTTAAAAACGAAAATCGACAATACGACACGTTAGTCTTATACGATAGCTATCTCGTGTGTATTGATGACAAAAACTAAGTGAAACCCCCGAAACGAATCTGATAATCGAAATTACGTTCGAATGAGTGAACTAGCGTTACGATGAACAGTAGCGGGCCAATGATGGGTCGAAAAATTCAATGTTATAAACCATTTATGTTGTTACGTCGCGACGACATAATTTACGTTGCCTAACGTTCGTTCGAACGCGGAATATAATATTGGGAAATATGGATTGTACACAAGCTCAACGAACTCGATTAGATCATAACGCACTGTGTATTATATATGATTCGGATCGAAAACTACGACTAGAATTTCAGCCAAGCGTAATTGCGATTAAAGTAAACGGTGAATTATATACTGGAAGCGTATAACAATATATCGTGGTCATTGGTGGTCGTAACGTCGTATACCGAATACCATATAAGCATGTTTAGGTAGCAACGTGCGCGCGCATATACACACACACACACACACACACACACACACACACGCGTGCGTTACACAATTGGAATACAACTACGGTAAATTGTTATTTTCCTATTTTGTCGAAACATTATTGTAGTAAAGATAGTACTTAGCACGCACGGGCCCCGCGAATTTGGGGGGAGGACATTAAACGAGTTCCGCAACAGTTTGGCGTGGTGTAGTACGCCGCGTAAATTTCGTCGTATATTTCGAAAGTATAATTTACGCGAAATGCGTTTTGTAAATTTTTCCACCGCGTAACGGCGGCGTAAAATACTTAACATTTGAAAGCGAAAAAGATCGTTTGTCGTACATAAATATTTATTCTCGAATTATAACGAAACAATTATTATTTTATTACGAAAAAAAAAAACGTAAAACTATTATCGAAACGAATGTCATTACATAATCGCGACGTCTAATTATTTCATCTTTGAATATTTCAACGACAATTTGAACGTTACACACAATAGTGCACGTTTTAACAATTCGTTTTCGTCATATTAACTTATAACCACCGTCTGTATTATCCTCCTTCAAAAACGTCTTATAGATTACGCGTTTGTCCGAATACGATTTACGAACGAAATGGGGCCCAAATGAACGGATACAAATAGAAATTACGGACGGAAGACAAAACGTAACGCCAAACGACGCGACGTTCAAAATTCGTTGAACAACCATTAATAGCCCGAACGCAGCCTTACTTGTCGAGGCAGCTCTTCGACGTAAGGAAAACCAAATTTCGCGCCCCGTGCACGGTACGACGCAACTTTCGGGCGACGTAACATTGCCACGACGATTTCGTTCCGAACCGTCGGCTAGGCAATGTACGATCGCGATCGACGGCGGCATCCGCGTCAGCGTCGACGACGATCATGGGCAGCGGCGTCGGTGTCGGTGGCATCCTGGCTCGAGCCTTTATTCTCGCGCACGACACGTCGTCGGTGCGAAACGGCGGCCAACCTCTCGGGAACTGTTTGCCGTACGCTTTCAAGTGTACCAGTTGCGGCATGGACAAGAACGACCACCGTCCTTCCAGTCGATCGATGGTGCACACTGGCGGCGTCCCGAACGGCACGGCCAAATCAAGTAGCTCCGCCACGGACCGGACGACGATTTCGGTTTTGGCGTTGCCGACGAATTCACCGCCAGCGTCCATCGTGTGCCGTAACGCCACGCGTATATTGCGAGACGACAATTATATGTGCACGCGTCCGTCCGACGCGTGTGGCGAATGATAACCGTATCGATCGCCAGTACCAATTACGTGTTCGCGATTGACGCTCGGGTCCGTTTCGATCGTAAACTATTGGATCAAAATGATTGTAGTCCCAGCCGACGGAAACAAGTCGTCGCGCGGTGTTCGCTTTCAGGATGACGCGACGACGTCGACTCGATCCAATTAAACTGTAGTTACGAACTCCGCGAACGTTATAATTAATCTCGTGAATAACACTTGAACTGGTCGAATGTAAAAATCGATTTACGCTTTTTAACGACCAACCGCGCGGTGGATTCGACGAATTAGACGTCCAGACACGATCGAAATCGCCTAACGAAATATTAATTTTATTTTTAGTGAACTCCGCGTTCGTTTCCGTTGTAGATAATATTATAATTATTGGTTGCCCTATTAGTCTGATAACGTGTTCGAACTCCAAGTCGGTAATAAATCTGTTATCGATAAACGAAATTAATAATCGAAGTATTTCCATGTCGTAACATAACGTCGTTAAATTAAAAATTGCGAGAAACAAACGACACTAAAGAATTGTATCGACAATAATGTCGTCCATTTTCAATTATGATTTCCATTCGAAACGACACGAAATGAAAATCAGAAAATCGGTTACGTTTCTTCGCCAATTGAATGGTAAACGTTTAAATCGATACCGCCGACCATTATTATAATACGCAAATTTCTAATGACGGCACAACGTACTTAACGTAATCGACCGTTTTTATTACTTCACGACGAAAGACATTAACGTTAATCAAATGTCCGCGTCCAGTGGTGCGTGCTTACAACGCGAACGAAGTCGAGTTAAAAATCCTAAGGCGCGTAAACGAACGTATTTAAAAGGTAAAATAGGCGAAACGATAATAGGTTATTGCGTGTTGGACTACAACATGTATATTTTGTTCCGTTACGGAATAGTAAACTATGTTAATAAATATTATACGTACGTAGTTTTAAACATAATCTGATATCCATAGAACGTGTACACATAAATCAAAACATTCTCGAACGATACGGGTAACGACAGATATGTTCAATTATGGGATCGAAAACTTCCATAATGATACTCGGCGCCAGATCGAACGCAGTTGAACGCTTTCTGTCGTGGTAAAGCGCGTGTTGTCGTCAATTCCGTTCACGAAGCCATTTCTTTTTGAGAATGAAATTTGCGGAAATAGTTACGTAAAGCCAAAGGTGTACGTGATCGTGGGCAGTTTGGAGACGAGCCCTCTTAAGATTTCACGAAAGGTTTTGGGAAAACGTAGTTCGAGGGAACGCGATCAGGTCAGCGAAATGGCGGAATTGCGTACGCGGAACCGAAAAGTTCGCGACTTTTTACAATCGGCTTCGACGTCGTTTGCAGGCGGATCGTTTACCACCATCATTGTAACGTACGCGCCACGTAAATTAATTTTTAAAAATCGCGCCGCGATGAAAACTCTGACAATAACAATAATTTAATGTCCACGGCCCTCTTTATTTTCTATTATACACACTATTGTGATACAATACGATATAAATTACAAATTGATTTTTCACCCGTTCCTTTGATGTGACCGGCGGCGCTCGGGCACGACACACACACACACACACACACAATATAATAATGGGGCTTAATGGACGGTGCCTGGCACCGCACGATATATTACCGATAGTAATAATTTTCACCTTTGAGCGGCCGACGACCGCGACACATAATATGTCTCAAGACGGTACAGGCACCCGGCTAATAACGTTAAAACGTATTCCTCGCGTTATAATAATATACCCGCCGCCCGGCTACAATTATTAAATTTTTTCGAAAAAATAAAACGATAATTCTTTACTTCCATTCTTTTCTCGTTTACGCGTTTTTATTAGACGATAAATAACGATTCAAATTACGCGCCGCCGTCTTTGGACGGCTCGAAAAGAGGGCGACGGCGATTCTTTTCAATATGTATTTTTGTTTTCCCGCCGGGCGCGACCCCCTCGCGGCTTTTTAATTTCTCGCGGTTTTTCGTGTTCCGTCGTCTCCAAAACAGCGGCGGCGGCGGCGGTTAACACGTTTTTATTAGCACCCCGACAGCAATTAATATCACGCTCCTCCCGGCCCCGCCGCGCGCAGATAAGACGCGGTTCCGTATTGTGCGTGCATAGGCGATTATGGCGCGGCTGGCTCGCTCCGAAATTTAATATAATAATACGCGCCGCGAGCGCGGACCGATGATTGGATAGGTTGGGGGGGAGTAGGGACGCGACGAAAACAAAAACAAACGAAATTACGCGGAAAACTAAACGAAATTACAATACGACATTGTGTACGACGACGCGCGATAACGCTTTCCACGCCGCCACTCGTTGGCAAATCTGTTTTCCGTTCTCGGAGTCCGAACAATACATGGGACGCGACGACGGTTTTTAATGAAAAATTAACTTTTGAACTTTTTCGCGGCCGGTGATAAATAGACGTGCTGTGTTTACGCGTGTCTGCCTGCCTGCGTGTGTGTGTATGTGTGTTGGTTCGCGCGCACGGTTAGTATAATAATAGACAAGTCTATTGTTTTTCTTTTTTTACTACCCGACGAAATACCCCCCACCCCGTTCACTAATTGAATGTAAGTTTGACCAAACCCAAGTACGTTGTACGTTTATATCGGATGTATGAAATTTAAACAAAAAAGTCTTCGGGCGTATAAACGACGTTAATAAATTTAACCGAACGAATCAATTACAGAATGCGACAAACGTCGCGAAGCGTTTTTCTTTTCGACGATTATTTCCTCGGTATTTCAATATTTCCGCGCGTATTCATAAATAAATTGCCGTAGGTACGGCCGCGTCGACGTTCAACCGCGTTCGCCCGTAGTCGGTCGGTAATTATTTGTTATAACGGATCGGGAACGTCCCGGTTTTTGAGGCGAATTGGATAGGCAATTTTCGGAAGTTCGTGATCGTGTTTCCATCTTCCCGTGAGAAGTAAACGGTTATTAGCGCGGATGTATTGTAAACATAATTACTAACCGTATGCGCGTAGGCTTGTCGGAAATTCGAAAGGGTGTAATCATTTCGCGTACACGAATATTAAGACTTAAGCGAGATAGTAGATATACAACCAATAAAACGTTTAATCGCATCAGCTCTTTTTCTAAGTTATTGCGGGAGTAGATATTCGATTAAATTTTCAAAAATGATTTATACTAGGCGAAAATTGATATTTACAAACGTCGGCGATTACGCCGGTTTTTGTAAAAATAAATTATTTAAAATATATCATGTATTAAAATGTCAAAAATCGATTCGCGCAGTCACCTAGAAATGAAGTTAACGAGTAATTAAATAGATTAATTATTTTTGTTCAGAATTAAATTTGGATCACATCAAGTAGTCGAATTTTCACCTTTTATCAAGTTTTAAAAAGTATCAAATATAAATATAAATAAATAAATACGTATAAATTAAAAAAAAATTTAATCAATAATAATGTCTAAAATGGACAATATAACTATTGGAACCCGACGAAATCGAAAATATTATTCGAGAACAAATAACCTACGCCTCGAATTAAAATCAGGTAAATTAACGTAAAACCAACGTACACGTTTCATTTACATATCAATAGTTAATATATATAAATATATGTATATTACTAATGCAGTATTAAAAATAAAACGATTTTGCGAAATGAAACTGACGTTACGATGAAAATACGCGATATCGAAACTATTTAGTCACAATTGTTTACCCTTTTAAAAGTGAAACAATACAGTTTTAACATAAATCTCGAAACCGCGAACAGATTTGAGCTTTCACGTCGACCTATGGAAAGTGCCATGTGATGGATCAGGAGATTGTGACCGAATACGTCTTCACGTCGTGATTGGTTGTAGAGGATAGACGATACCTACGATAGACCATTCTATATCCTTGTGGCCTAATGGACACAAGCGTAGTAAATTAAACGAAAAATTTCGACATAAAATTTACGTTACAAACGCACCGAAATAATAAATATATTATGTACCACGCGTTCTCGTCACTGAACTGAAACGACTGTGTATTTGTGCGATACGCGTTGGTGTTTTATGTGCCGTCTCTCCCAAATTTCAACTCGTCGACAAACCCGAATACGTAGAATACGAATACGTACATACCCGTCTTGTTTGTCTCCAACGCTCGTAGATAATATCCGTAAGTAGTGTTCCATCGACTCAATCCTGTTAGGACTGCGACTCCTTACATGTTAAATGTACCATCCATTTTGTCCGTTTGTTTCCGACGTTGTTATAGGAAACACGTAAATAATACGTCCGCTTTAGGGTTCAAATTATTTCCGAACGAGTGTTCGATACGCGCTTAATTTGTACGGATGACAAATGTTATCGAAGAAGACTATCGTTGTTCTTCGATAACATTTTAAAATTGGTATAGTACACGGATCGCATAAGCCGACCCCGTTCGTATTTCGATATAAAAAAGTGAAAAATTGTTCGTGCCAAATCGACGAAAAGAGATAACATTAAATAATTATGTCTAACTACTAACGTAAGTCATCATATTCGCAGCGTTTGTTTTCGACAAACAACGCCGTTGTATTTTTTTTACATTTTTGTCACGTTGTCCGCGTTCAGGTATATCGAGTTTTCCCGTTCGCAATCACAAAACATACAGCCGGGCTTCATTTCTCTTGAGTGTAAATTATAATCCGTGACGTAAAAGAAAACGCAATGATCGCGCTTCATTTCCGCGCAAATAATCAGCTCACTTGTTCTAATCGAACGCGTTTGCGGTAAACGACGTTGTTTTGCACGAAACGTTATTATATTTAACATATACGCGTTTACTGTTGAAACCTCGAAGAAGAGGACACCCGGGAGATTGTTGGTATTGATAAATATCCGCTAATGGAAAAAATGGATAAAAAAGTATGTACACGTATGCCTCCGTAGAACCAAGTTAAAGAAACTTATTAAAAAAAAAAGAAAAGGATAAAACGGTAAGAAACGTTAGTCCATTTTTTTTTCGTATGGCGATTTCGTTCTCGACGTTACACCGAAATTGATTAACCAATGACGCAAAATCATACCGCAGATTTAGCCGTGACTTACGGTTTCGCATTTTCCAATTTTAAACCGGTTGACCGACTCCCGTCCGTAACGTTTTATTATTACGTGTCAACGTTAATGGCGACAGGGCGTTTAAAAAGTAAATAAGCTATTATTATGACTATAATAATTATCTTCGATAAATAAGTTACCGAAGGTAGACGTTGACCCGTTACTGTGTAACGCGTATTTTCGGCACCGCCGGAAATATAATAAAATACAATCTGTACGCGTTATTCACAAAAGCCGTCAATCCTCACAACCATCCGTTGTCTGGAAATATATAAGCTCGCTGGCCTACCGATACCTGACCGTAAGTCAAAGGCGTCCGCCGTTTAAAAGGGCACGACGCGTTCAATTCGACGGTGCTGTGCCGGGCGACCTGAAAATTTGTTCGTAATTGAGACGTGTCCGCTATGTAGAGGAGGTGTCCGTTACAGAGGTCGTTTCACCGTGTCAATATGAAATTATGACGTCAATGTCGGCGCTAACATTAAACTAACGTGTTTATTAACGTACGGGACGCCAAGTATGGTCATCTAATTATTTATTACGCGTCGTTACGTATATCGTATTAACGATAAACGTGTGGGTGATACGTATAGTTTATACGCCGGTGATGAAACACGAAATTCCTTAAATATTCACGTCGTTCGGCATTATCGTCATAACCCGACACACACACACACATACAACACGGTCAGTATTCCTAACATCGAAATGAAAATATTATTTAAATAATAAATTTTATTTATCCGAATTTAGATTTTCGTTCTTATATACTGAGATGTTGACTTTGTAAAACATCGCGCGAAAAGAACCCCCCCCCCGGCGTATTAAATCAAATAATACGCGTTTCTTTCGTTCTACGTAATAATCGCGCTCCGTACCTATCGTAACGAAACGTGGCGTTGTTACGAATACATCGGGACGAGTTATTGTAAACGTTCAGGGAGACCCGCGAAACCATCGCTCGACTCGTTCGGAATTACGGTACACCCATAATGACGAATAAAAAAACACGTATGGTCCAATAACTTATAATGGCACGTAGGTTTAACGTGCGTACGTCACGCGGACGGAATAAAATAAAACCGATATTTCTCGCGCGTTCCGCGGCCCGGTTCTTATTTTAAAATAACATATTTTATATCCGGTCGTAAATCAAAACCATAAAACTAGCGCCAGAAATTCCTTTAAATTTTCCAAACGTCCAACGGGAATTCGCGTCGGCCATAAAATCGCGTAGCTAAAGTTCTTCGCCGGCGGCCGGAATAGACGGAATTCAATCGCAGTTGTCTCGGCGAATTTTTTCGTCCTTTCCGCGCGCCCACGCGCTATAATTAGTAATTATTATATACCCCGTAAATCATTATTCGCGTTCAACTACCGAAACGAAACCTCACGTTTCACAAAATACATATATATATATATATATATATTATTTTGTACCTCGTCTGTACGGATCCAATTAAACCCGTCGCGTCGTTTAATACTGTTTCGTTTACGGACAAATCGTGGTATTCTAGTTTTCGGTTTCACGACTCAAGTAATGTGTCGATACGGAAAATCGTTCGTACGTACGTTCGTATCGAAATCCGAGGCCCGAAATTGTGAAACGCTCGTTTTTCTCCGGCGTATTTAGCGCATGGACGTTACGCGATTTAATATACCGACGTGAAGTCCGTTGATCTCTTAAAACAATACACGAGCGTCACGACCGCTTGTTTCGCGGTAATTCCCTCACAACGACCCGTAATAATGACGGGCGCGTAACGATAGCCATACCTAAAACTACGAAACCGACCCGGGCAGATTACGGACGCAACGAGTGCAACCGAAACGCGTACGTCACGACGGATAATCGTTCGACTTGGCGGTTCGACGTATTTTTGTTTTTTTTTGTAACCTACCGATCGTTAACCAACTTTCCGGGAACAAATCGTTTTGTTTTTAACGTTTTAGTCGTGGCGCCGATATATCCACGAATATGACGTACGTTGTCGGGAAAATCTTCGCGAAGGGACGGAAATAAAAGGGGAAAAATAAAGGAAATACCGAAAAATGTCGGGGCTTTCCGGGTTTGCCAAACCGTAATTAATTATTTCTTAGGTCACCCACCCACCCACCCGATCGGCCGCACTATAAAAACGATATTTCGCCATTTCTTTCCTTATCGCGTTTGCGTCGGCCAAGTGCTCGCAATCGCCGTAATTGATCAAAACATTCGTGTACCCACACATATACAAACACACACACACACATATGTGCACTAGGACCTTACACTATAAACCGTAATTGAACCGCACCGTTCACAAAGAACCGCTCCCGCGGACCGGAAGTTTTTCGTAATTACCACGGTCACGATAATAGCGTAATGCATGTGTAAGTGTGTGTGTATATATATATATATATATACAATGGTATATGTACGAGTATGTAGAGATAAACCGAGTCCCTGGGCCGTCTTTGATGTCATCGCCAAACGTACTGCGTCACCAACAGCTGCCGCAATCGCATTTTTTTATTGTCGAAACTCGTACGCGGGACGCACAAAGAGACGTATACGTATATTATTGTTATTATTATTATATTATTGTTGTTGTTGTTTCGGTTAATGCCGAATCGTATTTAAATTTCCCTAATGCCAGGGACGGACCACGTGGACCGAGTCCCGACGCGATGATTTAAAGGTGAACGCTACGAACGATCACGTTATTATCGTACGTTGATTAAAACGGATCGAATTCTGTCACAGTATAGTACACCTGGTTTCCCGAGTTCTCGTCGATAACGCACGTGATCAATCGTCCGAGTCCGTTCAAAATTATAGCATTCTCGGTCGCGTAAGGAGCGTCTTGATTTCTAAATGGTTCCATACTTTATCGTTATTATTACTATCGTCGTTATTATTGTTTGAGTCGTTATTGCCGACACTATGGCTCGGTCTGGAGACTATTGTACGAAGCCAGTCAAAAAAAAAAACCGTAACGACATCAATACGGCGCGGCCACGATGTAGGTATGCCGACAATTCGGAAAGTAAGAAAAACGTACACACCCACCAATTTTCGCCACTTCCGTTATTCGTTTTTCAAATCGGCTGGCTACGTATTTTAAACTTTCAAATATTCGTTTACTGTATAACGTCTCGTTATAGACGGTGATATACTTTCCGAAAATTATCGATCATTTCAAACATTAAATTTAATAGGCCCGAAAATGACTACCATTTTAGATTAACACGTGCTGTCATTTCAAATCGCTAAAATTATAATTCGATACGAATTATGTTAAACGGTTTTCATTTTGGTTTTATAAAAATTTACGACTTTTCGGCGATATAATTTACAAAGAATTTTGGTTAACGTTAATAATTTTCGTTTATTTTCTTATTTTTCAACTAATCGTTACAATAATAATATTATTATTATTATTCTCGTTATTAAATATGCAATTATACAACGAAAAGAAATAAACATTTTTTCATCTTGACAAGCAATCATAATCGCATTACGTTACGCGTTTATTGGGTTCATTTTAATACTTTTTTACTTTCTTTTTTTTAACAAGAAGAACATTTTTAACGTGAAAACTCTCATAATAAGTACGAAATCGATCGTAATAATATAATAAAATAACGTTAATTACGTAATATTATTATCATAATAATTATATTTCTATATCATATATGGAATACATTTTTTTGATCATTTTTAGGTGAGCGCGATAATGGTTAACGATCATATATATATAATATGCCCAAGCCTTGTTTTCATCTTGTAATTCGAATTACAATTTGAATTAATATCGTTATTATATTTCGTTAGTACTTCTTCCAACATTTTACGGAATACAACCCTTGATAAAGATTTTCGTTCTTAATTTCAAGGAATTACTCCGTAATCGCTCTCGTTTAATTTATCGGATGACGTTTTGCGCCAGGTCGAAATCGATTACGTTTAGTAAACCTTTAGTGCGGCCTTTTTTCGTATACGACTACACTGCTGCGAGCGTCATGGTAACACGTACGTTAATAACATAGGCGAGACATCTTCCGAAAAATCGAATAAAACGGCTTTGTGAGAGAGGTTTTTTTTTATTTTGGAAGAGAGGTTGCGGCGTTTGTTGGACACGTAATCTGGATAAGCGGGGTGTTCATGATATTGACGACGAACGCTAAGAAAATGGTGGGCGAAACAAAAACCCCTATAAAAAAAAACGTAACGTCACGAAAACGGTCAATTTTGCGCTGCAGCGATTAATGTCATTTGTAGTACGTATCTTTAAACGCGTCAAACAAAATCGGCAAAATATTATTCTCTAAGCGTATTATATATATATATATAACACAATAATAATAATAACTTTGTTCTCCTCTATAGAACCCATATTACACGCGGATCACGACGAGGGTGTTTGTCTCGTACGTTCTTTTTTCACCGTCGTATATATTCCAACCCCGAATTATTATTGTTTCTCTACACACATACACACACACACACACAGAGACACACACGTGGGGAACACGTCAAATTTGGCTTCTGTATAACCGTCACGAGCGGAAGGGGGTGAAAGACTCCTCGCGCGTGATATATACAATACACACACACACACTAGACGCAATATAATACAACAGAAGGTCCGCATACAAACGCAGACAATACTATATATCGATTCTTCGGGAGTCGTGCGGTGGCCGTTATTATATTATACGTGAATATACGTACACGGGGTGCGCTTTTGAATAAAAAGGCGACGGAAAGAGCAAAAAAAAAAAAAACGTTCGCGCACACGGGCACGCATGTGTACAAAGAATATTGCAGCGGCGTATAATAAGGGTCCGGTGCAGAGTTTAAAACCGTGAAATCGATTAATTGCCGGGCTACACGGACTACTGAGCACGGTGCGGTGGGGAAAGGCTTGGGATGGGGGGTAGGAAAGACCTTCGAGAAACGCGTAGGAGAAAAACCAAATAAATAAGTAAATATGGAACGGCCGAGAAAAGGACACCGTAAACTGCTTGTCCCCCCCGGGAAGTCGACGGCGAGGGAGAAAAAAAAATCCACGGGGTTTCTTTTTTCTTTTTAAGGCTCGTCAACCCTTTTCGGGTTTCTACCGCACGCAACGGAGTAGTGTCCAACGCACGTGTTCCACTCCGCACGTTTCGACGGCTCCGGACGACGTCGGCACTACAGTAGTATAATACGCGACCCGTCTTCGCTGTAACGGTATCGATCTAATGACAATATATTACGACGTTTCGTTATCAACCGCGGTATAGATTTTTCAACGTCCTCGTCCTTTACGCGTACAACGCATTGTCGTAGGTTATTTATCGGTTTTACCAATGAATGGGCCGCGTGTTCATGGGGATAACTCACACACACACACACACACATTTTGGTACGCCGGAATTCGTGTAGTTTAATTTATACGTGACGCGTTTAAACGACGCGGGGAGTATCCGCGTACGTAAGCGGTTACGTTATTGTAACGTGTACGGCGACGTTTGTTTCGTAGTATTTCTTTTTTGGATTTTTCGAGTTTCGGGCGATAGTAAAAAAAAAAAACAACGAAATTCGAAATACCGCGTCGGCCCGGGAGTAGAGGGAGACCCGATGTGCGTGAGTTGAGCCGATTTAGAATACGGCGTGGTCTAATATAATCGCCGTGATGATCCTCGCGTGTTCGTATACGTCTCTCGCCGTACACCGTCACGTTCGCCGAATAGTGCCGGCCCCACATATTTCATCCACGAAATTATAACCGTCGATCCTTAACCGTCCGCGTGTTCGCCGTCATAATACGCCGTTATCGATAATTTATTTCCGAAAGATGCGCTCGCCGAATATATATTATAATTACGAAATGCGCACGTACCGTCGGAACGACGACACACGTTCGAAAATATTAATAATACGCGTAGTTTACGCGCGCACGGTGGCACGTTTTTTCCGTCCACCGAACTTATTTCCAGCGAAAATATCGCGCAATACCGTACTTTCTACCGTCGTCGCAACCGCGTACGCCCTACGCGTTTATATATTACTCGTAAACGGAACATTGTAATATATGTATATCGTTACGGTGCACGAAACAAAACGCTCGTTGTTTTTGCCGTCGCGTGATAACAACCGTGCCCGGGACGATCGTCCCACGTCTGAACGAATCGCGTGTACGACGCAAATTATTCGTATTTATATTAGCGTCGCTTTTTCGGGTTCTACTCTTTTAATTCGGCTCGAGTAAATTTCAAAATACGCGACAGCATGTACGTTGTGCGACGATACCGTAACTGTTCAGACTCGGGCCCGTTTTGTTGTACAGAACGGTCTGACAACAAACGAATAGCAATAGACAGGGTCGCGTCGAAACGTACGATTTTATTTCACGTATTTTACGATTTCGGGGCGCAGGTTTGCACGATGCAGTGGTTAAAAATAACCGGCGTATTTTTTTTTCATTTCGCGTGCTTTAGTCGTATATCGTTTAATTAATCGTCAGACGTTTCCGGCGCTAATAATCTTTTCGGCATTCGTCGAATTATTTTTAGCCCGTACAAATCGTTTTGAACGAGTCGAATATCTGCGGTTAATAAATAAAACGAACCAAAACGTTCAAAAAAACGATTTTACCGAATACTTTACCACAATTTTATCGGCTATACTCTCGTAGGCTTGTGCGGAATGCATAATCGTTACTATAAATTAAAACTAAAAACCGTCGCGTATTTTTCTATCCAAGTTATTATTAAAACATACTCGAATAAATACATCTCCCGAGCCTTATTAAAATGGTATGATTACGAAGTTACGGGTGTTACAAATTGTAATGGCGGTATTCGAAAATAAATCCACCTCGCCAATATTTATTCTTACTGAAATACAGATAACTACGAGTGATATACGAAAATCGTCCCATTGAGACCTTGTTTTCGAATAGTAAGTCGATAAGTTTTTCGTATACGCGAAAATGTCAGCCGTAATTATTATTTTCCGATCGCGTTCGTCATTCATTTTTCGAAGACTAATTTATACTCGCGGATTAACCAAAAACTGTGGTCAACCAATTACCTATTTGAGACATTAATTTCTGCCACGATCCATAAAATACGTTTTAAACTTTTGTCACGGGGGTCGTAACGCGTGGTGCTACTTCAACTTAACGGTGTCAAAACGAAGTGCTAATGTTGTTCCAAAGACCAAAAACATTTCTCGGCGCTACTACGGTGATTTTCTCATATTCGACGTTTTATAAAAATAGACATTTTTTAAATTTTGCAATTAAAATGTCAATAGACACAACATTCTCCGGGAACAATAAATATATATATATAATAGTCGCGAGAAAAATTAAAAGTAAAATAAATTAAAAACAATTTTTAACTCGAAAAGAAATGTAATTGTTTTACGTACTTATTTGATACATTCAAGCACATAAATATGTATGCAAATACCGAAGAAATATTTTTCAAATTCATACGATTTTCTATATACAAAATATAGTTCGGAAAATGAAACGAATATATTTCAATTTATCAATAAATTGGTTATCCATATCGTTTTACATTATATTTGTAATCGTTCGACGAAATTCATATTTTTTTTCGTATTGTTTATTGACAATCGAATTAATTAAAAACGTTTCATTCATGATTCTCTACCAAATAACACAATATAATTGTAGCGAAAAAAACGAAAATGATTATGTACGTAACAAAGGCCGTTCTGTCGGCGAAATTTCGACTAAAAATCGTTAAGTGGCGTTTATTTAACAATTTGTATACCGAAAAATGTCGATTTCGGTAATGGGATCCCGGTGGCGTTCGGCGGACTTAAAATATTAGCGCATCAAAGGCCCCGTGTAACGATCCAATCAGACGTAAACAAAACGAGACGTTGAATTATTAGAGTGAAGTTTAAAAGTCAATTATACCATTAGCTTTTAATGTAATCAGTTCCGAATTGAATACATTAGCTAAACGCAGAAGTTTACTTCGAGTAATCACGTTAAAACACAATGTAGATAGTACGATATTTCTGTACAGAATGGCCCATTAAACACGTGACGTTAATTATTTCGAAATATTAATCGATCGGGCGCCGTCGAAATATTTCGCTATTTTAAATAGATTAAAACTTCGAACGTAATACTAAAAATAGGTCGGGGCAAACAACGAACGTTCGTATGTTTAATAACGCGGATTGTTCCGCGCATTATAAAAACGCGTCGTTCACGGTTGCGATACTCGGACTACAACGTTGTTTCGTCGTTAATATTTTTAATTCGTCTTTCGTTTGTTCCCGGGCAATTCAAGCGTTTCCGAGAAATAATAATAATAAACAAAAAGTATTAGCAAAAATACGACGTTAGTTTTAAACTCGAGGCGATTATACGAAAACGTATCAAAATTCCCTGATAGTAATTATTACGTATCTATTTGTTCCCGAATTTTCTCGGAGGTTTCGTAAAAAACAATCGTATCGTCGTGTTTCAACCCGCGCTCCGTAAAACGCTTCATTACGGCAAAACATCTAATATCGATATTATTATTAGGTGTCCACTCATAAGCGTACCAAGCGACTTTTATTACTTCAAAAAAGTTCCCGCGGCGACGATTAAATATCGACACGGAACGAACCGTGCAATATAATTTCACCATCTCCCCCCTCCTCCGAATACGGAAGACCGTCGTTTATGATACCTATATCGGCCCCGATGGTGTATAATGCGAATAAAAATAATCAACGTCGAAAACGTATTCGTCAGTCTAACAATAACGAAAACATAACGGGGCAGTGATCCGAATTCAGTGACGTACGTTGCGCGTCGTATTGGACGCGTAAATAAACAATCGCGTTCCACGAAAGATTTCAGAATTTTCAGCGATCATAAAAAAAAATAGGTAATTAACGTTTCGAGATAGACTCATTTCAATACCGTACTGTTATCTTCGTAAAAACATGTTAAGCTCGACAATCTATAATTAAACGTTTTTCTTTTTAAAACTCTTATTCGTGGAAAATATATATATACACACACACACGTGTGCACGCATGTGTGTGTAAAAAGAAAACTAAAATTATCTCGAAAAAATTGTCCAATTTGTTGATGCAATATCGTTAGAGAACAATATAATTTTCGATTAAACCATTATTTCATCGACGCAGTTAAAAACGAAATTTCATCGTTCAAATATTTCAATTGAAAAAAAAAACGATCGAAAATTTATTTTTTATTTTTGAAACGCCTTATTTAGCTGAATAATTGTTTCGTGACCAAAAGCGATCGGCGCTTGCGGCGAATGCAAATGCGTTTCAATATCGTCCAATTTAATCGAATAAATAATCCGCGACAGTATTTTCATACCGCTACGATTAGTTTTCATTTTCCGAACACGGCGAACTATTACAAAAAAAAAAAAGAAAAAATAATCGATTTTCTTAAAGACCGCCGTGCGCCGTAACTTTGTCAGTAATTTGACGGTCGGTTTATTTCACGCGTTAAAAGCGACCGTCGTCGAAATTCCTATACCTATAGACACGAATCTTTTACACTTAGGTCTACCCGAATTTCGGATGCACGTGGCCGTTACGAAAACGTACATAATGATTTATAAAACCAATATATACGCGTACGCTGTCCGTCGTTTCGTTCGAAACCTATAAAACGTCGTTTCCCCGTACGGTATTCTCGTTTTGTATACAACAACCACGTCGTTTGGATTATACACGTCGACTAATAAGACTTGAACGCCGCTAGGTCGCTCGTGGCCGTAGCGGACTCCCGCGCGGTACGGTTTTACGAGCATCGCCGTGACCTGTGCGCGCCAGATGCGGGGACTTCTGGACGGGTTCGGCAGACGCGCGTTAACGTATCTATTACGCGCGCGAGCGTTCGTGCGGACGGGTGGGCGACTCGTGTGCGGCGGGTGCGCGACGCAATTTGTGAAATTAAGGACTAGAAAATTGGATGTGGTGGGCAGGCGGACGGTGTAACGTCGCGAAAAAAATTGTCAGCGAATAACGTGTTCGTGATTTATTTTATGGCCCCGCGCTCGCGTTGTCGGATGCCGACTGCACCCCGCAATACATTTTGTTATATTAAACGTGTGTGTGTGTGTGTTTGTATATATACGTACATGAACGTCGTTACGTTCGTATTCTGTAAATCATTTTTTTTTTCCAAACTGCGCACCGACAATATTTATGTCACTCCAATTAGCCGGATCCAAGAATAATAATATTATCATGTATACGTTACACGTGTACGACTATATACATATATATGTCTGACTACGCATATATTACGCTATAGTTCCGCCGCCGTTGTACACACGTAATTCCGAGATAGCGATCGGTTTCGATCATTAGACGATCCGTTAATTTGTGCGGCCAGGTTAGGCGCCGGTTTTATTTTCATATTTTCGTGCGTACGTTACCGTTCGAAAACGAACGACCGAAAAACGCGGTATACGCCGGACGCTTAAATACGCGCGTCCCCGAATGACTGCCACGGGTACAGTCGGCGATTACTCCGTTTATACGACGTAGATTTACGATTGCGACGATTTTTTGTGTAACGGTTTTTCGTCCGGACGCGACGTTGCGTACGATTCCGGCGCCCCGTTCAGAAAACGATTTTTTCCCAATTGCGTCTGTAATCGCGTAATTCGTATTTCACTGATTCACGGCAACCGGAGAATTACGCGTAATATAATTGGCGACGTCTTCGTATTGAAATAAAACGAATACGCGGTACAGAAAAATAATCGAAACGGTCCCGATGTGTACGTAAATACGTATTTCGAATGGTTCGAATTTAATTCCTAATTGTTTTTGCGATAACGTGAATATTCTACGAATGTACAATGTTGCGGCAGGGAAACTTTTCCGGCGTCGTTATTTTGTACAACAATCAATAGTGTAGCCCAGAAAACGTTACACACGTTTATGGGTCAGTACGGTACACCTTCGGCCGTGTACAATTTTGTAGGACTATTTCGGCACTGTACAATGTGTCGAAAGTGTATGACGAAGACAACGCGGTCGAATGGGTAATGCGATTTCAGAAAACGCGTTCGTGCCGTGTACGTATTACCAGTACGTGCATACTGGAATTAAACATCTCTTTGACTTTGCCGGCAGACATTTATGGCGCTGGCCGAATCCCGAAAAACGTATTTACATTTAAATGTCCCTAATATCGTACGTTGTACACAAAAAAATAAAACAGATAAGATCGTTAGAAACGAAACGCCGTATGGCGCGCGTGTTACTTTTCATACGATAATCACGGCCGAATTTCGATGTAACTCCGATTAAGAATTCTTTTTATATTGTAATAAGCGGTAACATTATCGAATGGGTATTCTCGCGTCGGCTGTGGGTTGTAACCAGATCAGACCTAACCAGAACAGACCAGACAAGATCAGTCGACCATACACTGGTATCGAATGTATGTGTGTATGTGTATGCGTGAGCGCGCGTTGATGTTTATTTCGTTATTAAGTCATCGGTTGGCTCTTTGGCGGGATACAGTTCAATTAATTTATCTAACTCAATAAACATGGTTCGCTGTAATTTCACTCGGTGTTTGTTTTTATTTGTTAGTATTCCGTCCGTGTGCTTTTATTTTAATTATAGTATAAAAGTGACTACAATATACGAAAAATAAAAAAATAAAATATTCGGTATAAAATATAAACAAATACGTACGGATGCCCGTAATTAATTTGAAATCTTTTTTATTCACCATATGAAATAGTATTATATTTCTATCGAATTAAGATTTCGTTTAATATTAATTCGCAATTTTATAAGCGAGAAAACGTCGTTCGAAATCATTTGAGTTGCCTACACGCACAAATACGAGTACACTATATACCTGTCTGTAGGGGTGAAAATGATAATTAAGAATCGACGACGACAAGGACCGGGAAGTACCGTGACTGACAAAATTGTTATGGTGAAAACGAAAATATGGGTACTAAGTTTTATTTTTAACTAGTGATCGACGTCTATCGTTATCGGTATAGGCTCGTGAATATCGTAATAATAAAAAATTAGGTACACGCGTGACTAATTATTTTGACGAGCGTTGCTGTCATTGCCAAATAAAAGTACCGAATATGTTTCGTATATGAAATCCGAACTCGCGCTATTGTGCGTTTGCGCGTTTGAAAACCAATATACCTGCCGATGATTGGCAATGTCGCGTACGGCTTTTCGAAATTGGATTTCGTTCATTTTGTCCACGTTCGGATCTAAGCAAACGACATAAACATCCGAAAACGTGTTCAACGTTTCTCATTTGTTATGTGGGAAACGCCGTCATTGTCCGCGGAACCTTTTTTTTCTGTAAAATCGGCAATACACCCACTGCCCCGGTACGTCGGTGGACATTGCTTCGGGACAGTGGGTCACCATTGTTTATTTAACGAAAAACATTTTCTACACGCACATATATATATATATATACACGTATAGGGACGTAACATATTTCGCCACTCGTCGTATTTCGTTCACGATGCGCAATAACAATGTTTGTCCGTCGATGAAGCACAGTGGCGATTATTCCGCGGAAAAGGCGCGCGCGGCCATCTCGGGGTTTTCGTTACGTACGATTTTTTTATCCCGGAACGCGATCGAAATATACACGGGACTCGTGCACGAATGGCGCGCGCGAAACGAATTTCGACGGCTATAATTCAGTTATATTTACGAAACCAAAAACGAAAAACGTTTAAACCGCTCACCCCTCCCTTTCCGACGGTGCCGCCGCCGCCATCGAACCGTCAATAACTGTTTTCGGTGAAGGGGACGTGACCGTCACGTCGGCTCGGTGGACGAAGGGCCGGTGGAGCGCGCACGAGACAAACGCGTGGACGGAAATTGGCAAACCCGACGGGACTGGTGCCGGGTCCGAAATAGTTGTATCGAAAAACATATTACGTACGATATATCATTATTGTTATTACAATATTATCGCGTAAACGGCGCCCGGGCCGCCCGTGGCCATCGGTCATGCACACGCCCGACGGACCGGACGCGCCGCCCGGAACGATCGGTAATACGTACGCGTGTTTTCGCCGAGTACAATACGATAATGAAGTCGCGCTACCGTATAGTGATATTTATAGGATATCACGTGGCGAGCGCGTCGTTATTATTATCGCCGGATCGTATCTGATCGTTTCGGGTGAGACTCGCCGAGTCCGAACGGCCAACGGATCGATATTTAGGCGCGTCCTTACCCTTGCCCCTACACCGGTGCCTTCGACGTACTAGACCCTTGGTAACTTAGCGGCTAAGGCGCGTACAGAGTGTTCGCGGTGGAGCGAAATGACCGTTTCGTGGCGTTCGCCGCTGCCAAGTCCGTTACCGAAACGGACATGGCGTTCGGATTTGGTATCTCGACCGATACAGTACGAGTTAAATGCGCCGAACCAAAGCCACGTTTAGTGTCATGGTAGCTTCTTGAAATATATGTATACGCGTGTTTCGAATGTTCGCGTGGAAATCGTCGTCGTTTGCCTAATTTGATAGGGAAACGTTCAAAACACTGACACGAATATTTCACCGTGTGTAGTGACGAGTTTTATGCTTCAAGTAACGCGGGTTAGGTTACGTACGGTTTACTTTTCTTATTTCGTTAACGTAGTTTTTTATGTACGTTATCAGCGCCGTGTTCACTAACGCGTGTTCAACTAGAACGATTATATTGATTTTTCGTCCAAAAAAACTTTACCTAGACGGCGTTGTATAAAAGGAAATCCGAGTAATTTCGCTAAAACTGCGGGATTTTAAAAATTGCGAACTTGTCGTTTCTCCGATTTAGACATTACGTAATTACTTACAAATACATAGGTGTACGTCGCGATCGAAATAATACCTAAATATATCGGTAAAACGTCAATACTTTTCGAAGTGATTTGCGCGCATTCGTCGTTTCCGTCATTAAATCGATTTTCTAAATTATCACGTTCGGCCACGGGAATCCACGCGGCTGACCGGTGAACGACGAGAATTAAAGCAATCGTTTATGTTTTACTTTTCTAACAATAGTATCGACCCTAGGGGACGATTTAAAATTAAAACGACAGTGACTATTTCAAAAATATCGTTAAGCGCGACCACAGCATATGGACCGGCCGTCACACTGTGGCTATATAATTAAGCGCCCGAACGTACGTATACGTGTACGTACGCGGGTGTAGCCTATCGCGTCAACGTTCGATGATCAGTACTGCAATACTCTCGCGTGTACATTAACGCGTTGCCCGCAACGACACGCCGTATGATTACGACCGAAACGTGTAAACGACGGCAGCCTGAGGCGTGCGCACACTACCGCGCGCGGTCCAGCGGTTTTCGAAAATTCGTACGCATTTACTAGTGAACTTTCGCGAAATTCGTCGAGCCTATCGTTTCGCGTATGTCGCCTTCGTCGGTACCTAATCCGAACGCGTTATAGAATAACGACTCGTGACGGTCGCTTAAATTGGCGCCCCGCCACCCAATGGGACCGTACCGGTCGTCTTTGGACATGTTGTACTTAAAACATCCAGCCGCGTTACGATATATAACGTGTGTAATATCGATCTCGTGGTACGGCGAACGTCGGGACAATATCGCCGTCGGACGGCACTGTCGTCGAGGAAAGCGATCGAAACGATTCGACCGGTCGATGTAACAAAATATATATATATATGTAGGCGAACGATATTCCGTAGTCATAGGCTACGACGATTTCGACACGTTCGTTTTTCACGGCGCGCTTTGGTTTCGGAACACACGCTTGGACGTTCAGTAAAAACGGTTTCGGGCACAACGAACCGATTGTTCGTATTCTTCTGACGTCGTTTTCATCGGTCGAAGCGGTAAAAGTGCGCGAAACTGGTTACGGCCGGCGGTATTTTTTTTTCGTCCAATCGGGCTGCGGTTTCGGGCGGAAGAGCTTAAAACCACGGGCGACGACCCGAGGTCGATACGAAAACCGACGTCGGACCAAAGCATTTCCGCACAAAGAACGGCGGCTATCGCTTTCATGTTACCCGCAACGGTCGTAATTACGCGAGATGCGCGTCTTATTTTTATTTCGCTTCCTCCCCCAGCCCACTCCGTTTTCGCCGCGCTTGCCGCGTGGGACGAGCTTTGAAAATCCTTTGCGGCTATAGCGGCCGGTATAATAAGGACATCAAACTCGCGTTAAAGAATCCAGTCTCGCGTAAACGCGCGTGGTAGCAAATATACGGTCTAGGGTGGTCGGTTTCCCACACGGCAACCGCGCCGCGCGTAGGGTTCGCCATTATTCCGATTAACACTCGCGCACGCACACGACACGAGCGTCGCGCCCGCTTTCAAGTCGAACGGGAGACCCGCGCCACCGCCAACGGTAGCTGGCGAATTTATTCTGGGCACACGGCGGCGCAACGCGCGACCCGCGGAATACCAATTGGATTGATTACGACGGAGAAACGGCCGTAGGTGGGGCACGGGAGATAGGTTAGACAATTAATCGCGTAATTTAATTTCGACAATTCCGGAAGACACGACCGCCGAACGCGCTGTAAACGTACGACGAACACTCCCGGTTGGCGAACGGAGACTGGACGCCGTAACTCGGTAGATGTGGAGGTGCGAGTCGGAAGCGTTTCCGAATGGTAACGCGGCGAATTTTTATATCGCGCGCGACGTGCACGGTTCCCGCGTTTCCGTGACACGAAACAACAACGAACGACGCGTTCGTTAAATTTCGAACGCGAAAATTGAACGAAACATATTTATCGAGTTCGACGTAAGCGCGACGGCGCACGACATTTTCGGACTCGAAACGTTTCAAACACGACACACGTCGAAAACCGTCATCGCGCCTATAATTTCCTCCGTGATAACGAATACTCGTGTTTATGCACTTGTGTTCGATTAGAATTTGATACTACGAAATGAATATTTAATAATACGTCGACATACTTATTTATTATTATTATTATTATTAACGGGTAACAATTTGAAGAAAAAAAACGAATTAGAGTAACACGTTCCTTCGTGGACCGTAATTAACTGTCGTTTATTCGTCGTAGTGATTGTACACCATGATTCGATTATTATTTATTAACGCAACAACACGCGCGGCGGTTCGTCGCGTAATGAACGTCTCCGATATAATACACACTAACGGCGTTTATATAAACGATATTCAAATCGTACTCGGCCGTGCTATTCGGTATAGTCAATTAGAACGAATCGGCCCGAAAATTTTACCAACAGCCCTGATCGAGTAAGCGACGCACCACATGCTCCTCCCTCCACACCACCACCTACTCACACGGTGAATGCGGCACTAAGGTGCGCGGTAAACGAGCCCGTCAGAAAACTGACCGTCGCGCCCCTTGCACGTAAGCCGTACGTTTCGCCGTTCGGTCGGTATGCGTGTGGGTAGTGTAACCAAACAACGTAAATTTTTACTATCGTTAAACTGTACAATGTGTGGTCATTTAAATGCGCGAATAACCGTTTACAATTTCTGATATCCGTTCCATTTTCATTTTTAGTCTCGTTAATGAACCTCGAGCATAAATCACAAATCACATGATTATACAAGGTCTAATAAAACCACGAGTAGCAACGCACATATTTGAAACGTAATTTTTTAAATAGCACAAAGCGAACGCGTTATTATATATATATAGTATAATTAAAATGTAATAACCCGAAAGGCAAACATTTTCATCGGAAATTTTTATACGCGGTTTTTTTTACAATTATTTATGTTCGAACATTTTGTAACCGTTATGGTACCGTTCGTGTAATTATTATAGTCTTATTGATAAAATACAAATATTTATTTCATTTTAATTAAAATACTAAAACCTACCGAATCGAATATTAACGAATAACTTAACTTGTTATTCCCTAAAAGTTGAACGATAAATAATAATACGCACGAGTATTTTTAGTTTCTTATATCGTCATATTTGTAACTACGTTTATTTATTTTATTTTCGTGACGTTTTAAGTATTTTTTACTATTATTTCGTTTAAAAAAAAAATAAATCGAAAATTTCTTAAAAAAAAAAACAATTTACTTGTAAATTGTACATATATATAAATTTTATTTTACGCGCTAAAACGTAATATTTTATTCGTTTTCAAATTTTCAATTAATTTTCAACCGCATTCACGAAAACGATAATTTATTTGTTTAAATGCCACTAATATGGACCTTCGCTCTTCTAAGTACAACCGTCCAATTACGGCGCAACACGATCCGTTGGTTTTAGTTTTGTATATTTACTAACAATACTGCACAATGCGAAATCTAAGTCTATAGAAATACATAATTCGTATTTACTTAAATAAATAAAATATTACGTGGATCGTTCTTCGTGTAACTCAACGATGAATCAAATACAATGGCAATAAAAAGTTTTTTAGAAACAAATCGACCATCGCGTACAGGCGTTCAACTGGAATAGTTACCGCAAATATGTCGCGAAAGAATTAACGATTATGTTTTTTAATTGGTATGAATTCGACGACGAAATGTTGCGTTTGTATTTTTTTGTAATCGTAGATACGGCCGTAAACCGTAGTTTTGACAATTATTACAATATTTTCGACAAGCCGAACAAATTATTATTGGTTAACGCGCTTACAATATATTCATATATTACCAAGAATTTACGATTCCGAGTTTTTTAACTTATAAATAATACACCGTTTCAAATAACAATAAATTAGTAATTAACTTTCGCACGCGTCGGTGTAATCTGGATTTATAACGGTATATTTAGTCGACAAGCTCCGTCGATTAAACAAATAAATTTTCAAAATGAATACTTAATTCGAAACAGAAACGAACGTAGTTTATTATAAATCTTATTCGTAGTCCGCAGAAAAGTGGAACATTTTCAAGCGAGAATAATTAATAGAGCACCGACGATTTTGAATTGAAATTCGTATTTATATCCGATTATACGTTACGTTACATTCGTCGGTGGGTAATAAATATTATTTTACGGTTTCGATTACGAAGTAACTTCAAGTAAAAAAAAGTAAGATTTTTATTTTAAACAAAAAACCGATAATTACGAGCGTAATTATAAACATAAAATTTTCGTGGCAGGAAACTTTCCCGAAAAAATCGAATAATTACGTTCACGTTACTTCGTAAATCGCGATAAATAAACGTTAAAATATACGCGACTATTATTATTATTATTATTATTTAATTATAAACGATTATATAATAAACAGTTCGAAGCGCGCGTGTTAGAAAATAAAATTTCTATAATCCTAAGTATTATATCGTCACGCTGGTAAAATCCGTATAATAACGTTATAAATCGTAGAATTTTTCGCGCGGAAATAAAAATCGCACCGCGAACAATTAAAATTCTAAACCACCGCGAAAGCTCCGTCATTATACGACATCGATTATTTTATTAAAAGAACTATCCTGGAGTAAAACGTTATCCGAACAACAATAGGAACGTCGTCGGATGGTAGGCGTGTAGAACGTTATAGCATATTGCGCTTGAAAAACTATAATAAAAATGTACGTTACGAATGCGTTTCATTTCTTAAAACAAATTCCGTTGTTCGCTCCAAACGGCGTTGTTTCTCTGTAAACGTTCGTACCGGGATTTTATGTGGTTTCTTAACGGAACGAATGAATCTGAAAACTTCCATTGAGCACGTACGCGGTGTGTGTTATTATGACTTTGGTAACGTCTAGACTTATACGCGTTCTTATCAATACGAGAACTCGTTGGTCAAATAATAATTTCGCCGTGACCGTACGTACAAACCAGTTTTTTTTTTGTACGTTGTAGCGAGAGAAAAAATCCCATTAATTTTAACGACGTTAGATAATGTTTAAACGAAACAACTTTTAGGTAATTAAAACGAAAGGAAAAAAAACCGCTCGGATATTGGTCTAAAATATAATTGTTTTCTTTCTCGATCGCCACAACGCCTAACTTAATTTATCCGTAAAACCGTAAGTGAAACACACGCGTCTTTGTACAAGTCCGTAGTTATTACGACAGTTTCGTTTTCGCTTAATTGCCGGGTAAGCGCGAAGTAAAATATAAATTCCGTGGACTAATAGTATAATGTATACACACGACGTGTACGTCAAAACGTACGTTTCGTTGCATATAAACCGACGTGCCGCGAACATTTCCGTTGGTTGATATTGATTTTTGGAAGTTTTAACTTGTCCGGTTTGATCGGCGTTCGATGGACGGTGGTTTAATTTTGAATGTAAGAGAAAGAACGACTAATAAGCCCAGTATAAAGCGCGGCCGTTGTTGTAAAACGTCGTCCAAAACGTACCGATATAGTCCAAAAGCCGAAGAAAAACGACGAAATAAAGTTGATGACGTACACGTACGGGAATGCGCGCTGGACAATGATATTGATAAATTTCCTTGAATATGCTTTGTACGATCTTAGGATGTGGCTAAACGTACACGAAGCGTTTTGTTTTTACTGTTATTTTTTTTTTTTTTTTAAATATACGCCAGATGTTAATCAGATTCGAATAATATAGTGACAATTGGACACTACTAAAGTGTTATTTTTTCGTTTCTAATAGCACTCCGTCACGAACGATTCGAATTACTTTTTACTTTTCTCGCTGTCGTTCAATAGCACTCGATGACGATATCTTTTCACCCCATCAAACCACATTTTTTATTAGTTTCATTTCGACGACTTAGTCGACTTTTATCGTCTATACACTTATTTATATATATATATATATATAGGTATGTATACACGTAACTATTATGCATATAGAATATAACCATATACCTGGTTCACTATGTAAGTCACCATGTCTTTTGTTCCGTCTGCGATTGCATATTCATTAGTCTGTAGAGGGACAAATCCTATATACACATTTTGTATATATTTACGACTTCCCTCGGCGCGTACTAATAACACTGCTGCTGCTGCAACGGGCCACGACAATTTATTTTGATTTATTTCGCTTACTTTCGATAATTTCAAAAACAAACACACACACACACACACACACATACGTCCGGGTTTATGGTTTACTCAACCGCCGTGGGTTTTCTATTTTAGTCCCGCGCCGTTTTGTATGTTCGACAAATTCCGTTTAACCCTATTAGATTGTTTTATTTCAACCACAGTTATACAAACATCGTTATTATTATTATACACGTTCCACGTATGAAAAGCGTTCGCTTAGTAAAAAATTGTTGGTTATAATAAAAATAAACTACGAGATACACTCACTGGAATCGTTAGGGCAAAACGAGTATACGTACCGTACGTGTATTAATATTCAACTCCCGGGGCAACAAAGTTTTAAAGACACGCCGTCGCGAATATTGTCTTATTTCAGTCTAAACACGCGTCGCTCTGTGTGTACACGGGGCGTCGAAACAAAGGTCGTACGAGAAGGATTAGTTCGTTTAGCACGTGTGTTTGAAGTGGGCGAGTACACGGTGGCGTGTCACAGTTCTGTACACACAACGCGAGGAAAACTACTTGGGTAATACACGCTGGCTAATCCGTCACGCGAAACCGGTAATCTCCGGCGCCCGTTTTAATATCAATAACGATACCGACCGTCCGCGTGCGCCGCGAAAAGTCGTCGCGATCCCATCACCTGACGCGCTCACGTTAGGACGTGCGCCCGTTTGAAAACTCGCGCGCAACGGTAAGCGAATGGCTCGCGAAACAATTTACGGCGTTCGTAACCCGAGACCGTGCGTGATTTTACGACTGTGATTCGGACCGACTAGTCGGTCACAAAACGATCGGTTGCGCGCATCTATCGTTTTTCCGCCCGTGCCACTATATGTAACGGTAAACGCGAGATATTCGCCGGCAAACGCGTTATCGATTCCGCGTGAAAAGCGTTATTCATTTCCGAACCCGCGGCGCGAGTACGCGACACCGCTACGCAATAATTCTGTTCGTAACGAAAGCTACGCGCGAGCGCTCGTCGCGTTTTAAAGCCGAGTAGTTCAACACCGACGAACGAGACTTCTAGGCCGGTTGGATAAACGCGTGCACGGGCGACGCTGGAAAATGTCGTTGTCGAACGGTCGCCGCCCGTACGCGTAGTAGGGAAGACACGGACAAATGGCGTTCGCGAACCCGAAACGCGCGGTTCGCGGGGAAATCACACGAGAAAACTACACGACAACGTTTCGAGTATACTTCGTGTACGCGTACGTTATATAGATCATATTATACCGGGGTGTATACAATGGTGTCGCGTTTCGTGGATCTTTCCCAACGATCGATAAACTTCGATATAAAAAATAAAAACGCGCGCGCTCGCCAATACACACACACACACACATATATACACATATACACATATGGATAGCGTCAACAAACGCTGTTAGAAAATTGAATCGTCCGAACGATCGCGGCCGTTTGACGAACGGCGTACGGTTACTGGTATTTTCTCGAGGCGTATCGTTAGTCGGTCGACTATTGGCGCGACTACCACCGGTTTTTCCGTGAACGTACCGTATAATGGCGGCGAGAAGCGGAAATCGATACGGAAAATCGCGGGCCCGGAATGACGTAATTTTTCTATCCGATCGGATTAACCGCCGTACTGATCGTAAACTAGCCACGTTCGGTTTACGTGTACGAGATACCGCGCCGAACAATCGCCGACCGCGTACCGTTTATTATAGGTACGGGTACCCAACGTACGCGCGGATACCGGCGATTTATCTTAATTTAGAATAATCCGAAAACATTTCCCTCGCCGGTTAATCGCCGCCGCCGCCACCGCCGCTACCGCCTCCGAAAATCGATCAATCATCCCGAAGCCTTTTGTGTCGGATGTTATAATATTTTACGCACACGCGCGCGCATATTATATTATATTTTACGGCGGCGTTATTAAGAAATTGCCGGAGCGTGTGTGCGCGTATGTATGGTGGTGACTATACCGCCATTACCCTCTTCGTCATCGTTCCATCAAACGCTCTCGTTATCGCGTACAATAATACATATATATATATATATAATATTCAACCCTCAATCAGCTAGCTCCAGCCAACACATATCCACCGCCTGCTATTCCGGTATATCGTGTGCGCGCGCGCGCGCGTAATAATATTTATAACGCCCGCTTAATATTGTATTGTGCGTCACGAAGTTTTGACTGGAAACGGCCCGTTTTTGACACGCGCGTGGTCACATTCGAACCGCACAACAATACACGCGCGCCGACGACAATGAACGTATTGGCGGCATCTTTCGGGCCTATACGTATTTCGTGGCGAATGACGTATAACACAACCCGGGCGATCGGCGGCGACGGTGGCGTCCAGCTGGGCGACTCCACTCGTTATGAACGTTGTCCGTATTCGACGGACGATTTATATTTGGGTATTTATCACGCTGGATATGACGTAAGCGCGCAATAGCAATAGGCAATAAGACGTCGCGTTTTAGGTCTCTTTTTGTACCATCTTCTTTCGGCCATAGTTGTTGTCACGGACGGACAGTATTACGTCGCGTAAAACACGCGAATAAACGTATTATAATTATTATCGCTTAAATACCGCCGAAGTGTTCGATCGAATCGTGTTGTACACGTTTTCATTAGACTTCGATTAGACTTCGAGGCCAGGATGATACGTTTTCTCAAAAAATGAACGAATTTTCAAAAGTTACTTCTAATATAACGCGTTTTACATACCCGATCCGTACAAATTAAACGTTTTTGTTTTAAATTCGAATACTTACCCGTAATTTAACGCGTACCAATCAGTTTCATTCGTGGTCGATTTGTTTTCGTTGGACCGAAACAAGCGCGGTTCGACGACTGGCCGACAAAATGGTCAAATTGTATTATCCGCTCGTAGGAAACGTTTTCGAGAACTATCGACAATTTCTAGCACGCTCGTACATGCCGTTATACACGAGACCCGTCGTATTTCATACGCGCAGTTCGTATAGATTATACTATAGTCGATACCGAAGCACTTACGGTACCGTTTCGTAGAAAAAATATACGACTACATTTATAACCGAAATACGCGTACCGTAATTCGTACCGGAGATACATCCCCCGAATAAATCGGAGTAGTCGTGACGTAAAACCGGTTATGCGATTGTTATCGAACGATCGACCAACTTGTAGGCATCATTGTCGATTTGTTTTTACCGACGATTTCTAAAATTTGTTCCCTGTATATCCCGTGCACGTGTTCGTCAGAAAACGCTCGAAAAGTTCGTTAATATTCGAAACAAGCGTAACGTAGATGTGTATGGGCAGTATTCTCGTAGCGAAATTACGGCCGGGTGGATGGTAATACCAACGTGATATCGAACTACGAACGCGCCGTTAATAATTTTAATTTTAATAATTCGGGCGGTCGATTTCAGATTTTTTCCGCGTTACTACGCGAAGACGCGTCGATTACACGATGCGCATAATAAATGGGTATACGAAAAAAAAAAAAATACCGGATTTAGTGAAAATCCCATTAAGAACGCTATGGCAATGTACTATAAAGGGTTACAATCATAAATATCAAAGAGCCGTGGGGTAAGGGTGAAATGATATTATACGTGCGAGCCTATAAAAGAGGAAAGTGACAATGACGTATGCGATTTCGTTGTGTGTAGTTCGCGTCGTACCGCAGTACGTTAACGGGATAACAAATAAAACGTAACGATAATTCGTCGTATCGTCGGTACACGGTACCGGAGATAATGGTTTTAAGAAGCCGAATATACGTCCGTTTATCGCGGCCGCGCCGATACGCCCGTCGTCCAAATTGGTTAGCCGAATACGGTCGCGCGTTGGCCGCCGCACGCGTCCGTTTTTCTGGGGCACAGCGTATTCCGAACCGTCGTTTTCCCATTGCTTACTCCGATGTCGGCCTACCGTCTGCACCCGCGACGACTGTTTTATTAGTTTGAATTCAGTACGTCGCGACGTTTACGTTTGTCATTCGCGACGAAACCCCCCCCCAGTCTTCTATTAACATTAACGCGGCACACGCAATTCAAACGCGCTCGCAATAATCACTAAATACCGCCCGCGAACACGTCCAAACTGTTATCGACAACGTTTTTTGAAATAATTTTACACAGTCGTTCCATTATTTTTTTAACTCGAAACAAGCGCCGCCAGTTTCGTCCGAAAATAGTTTTCAACCAATGGATGTACCCATTTATATTTACTTAATAAGGTATGGTAGTATTCGCGTAAAGTAAACGCGATATTTTATTTGGAAATACGTACAATTACGCTTTTGCGTTGGACATTAACGTCCACTCGTTTATAAATTATAGAGTTATTCTTTAATAGAATGTAAATCTTCAAAAGCCGTGAAATGTGTGATATTTTGGCACAAATTTGTCTCATTATCTAAATCAACATGCCAATTATATATTTACGCACTCGATCCTAAAAAAAAACTTTTTGAATATATATATATATATTAATAAAAGAAGAACGTCTTTGGTGCGGAAGATTCTGACTCATAGCCAGATATTTACGTTAGGTACGTGAAAAAAAGTTAGTATTTAAAATAGAAATTCTTATTTTACTTTTGTAAATTATGAGTATACCTTTCTGTTTTCGCGTAGCTTCGATCGGTATAAATAGTGCTCTAACGTTTCGTTTAAAATAAGTTCGAAATAAATCGTCTACATAATTTTTAAAAACGACAAAAAATGACGCGAATATGTTTTTAAGAAATACAAATATAGTTACTCGCAATTTGTTTAAACGTGTTCGTCATAATGGGTTATTCGGAAATTGAATCAGTATAATAGCGGATTCGGGTTATCGTGGAGCATGACCACCGAGGTACGTGTACCCCGAACGCGGACAAAGTATAGTATACTTTTCGTGGATCGAAATGAAGAATAAAAATATTAGTTACAAATTACCGGCGATTTTGTTTATCAATATTTACGTTAAACATTTTATACCGGTCTAAATAATCGACGTTAGCCGTGTTTTACGATCGAAAAAATCTTAATACGACTTTCTATACGACGTCGTGTCACTTTAAAAGTCATAAAAGTGTATTCGACGCGTTAGTCGTCGTTTGATTAGTATCATTCCGTAATCGTCGCGGTAATGCAACAAACGTGTTCGCACAACAGCCAAACGGCGAAACGTTTACGATAGGCGGTTAAATAAAAATTTCGGCTACGACCGAAATATAACGTTAAAAAACGTTAATAGAACGTTAAACGTACATAATTGCAAACGCGCGCGTCCGAATTAATATAAAATTGTTTTTTGCTCGTTATTATTTATCATTCGGCTATAAAATACACGCGCGTGTCTGTCCGAGTCGCCGCCACAATGGACAAATACGTCGCGATCGCCATAACGTTCGGGAAAATTGAAAAAGAAGGTCGTTCGTTGAAAACGGTTTATGATTTCGCGTTTACTTAAGTTTTACTTACGTTTGGGGAACGAATAATCAAACGTAATATACGAGAATAATTAACGTGTAAACGTCGTATTAATAATAATAGTTCGGCGTAATTTTCGTAATTAACAAATTTGCGCCGACGTTCGAACAATTGAAAAGTTGATTTATCCTTCGTTTTTTCCGCTCTTCGGCGTTACGCCGTGTGCGTACGAACGGCCGGTCGTCTACGCTGTCGCGTATCCGTCGTCGTAAACGAAATAGAGTGGCTTTTTACATTTTAATTAAAGAAAACGCTCGTTATCCGAATATTATTGAACGCGCGCGCCACCTTACGGTCGGCGCGTAACACATTATTGGTTCGCCGAGCGAGCGTTTAATTTCATAACGTCGTTTTCGCGATAATCGATGTGTCGTTCGACAATACGCGATATATATATAGGCCCTATGCCATTTTAAACGCGCGGGTCGACCGTCGAAAAAGCCCAACATTATATACGACTAACGTTGAACGCGTTCGATACCCGTTACGTTACGCGCTTACGGCGCAATTACCGTAATACAATGATCCCGACAATGCGCGAGGTTTCTAGTTGTTACGAAAAAGTACTACACCTATTCATACGACCGTGTGCACCGTACATACAAGTACAATACACTCGCGATTTATACATATATATATATATAAATGTAGTTAAGCCATTCGACGTAATTTGTGTTATTATACGTGCGCGCGTTGTACACAGAGTATTGCGTCGTTATTATCCTATTACGGCGTAATATACTTTGTTTATTCGATATTGCGTACGGGAGTATTATGACGCGAACGTAATCGCGCGAGAAACGTAAACCCAACAACCCCCTTCCCTAGTCTGTTGCGGTTTCGCACCAAGCGCAATCGAACGTATTTTCGGTCCGGCTAAATCGCGAATTTAACCGTGTACGAATAACGTGTACGGCGATAAATTCCGTCCGGCGGAATTATCAATTTTCCGGCAAATGGACGTTTGACCCGGCGCTATGTCTCGCGTTCTTTCGGACGACCGGGGCCGGATCGAAACTTTAACGAGCCCAGAACGTTTCGCCACCCGTCGGCGAGCCAATATCGAATATTTCCGACTCGCGCTCGTCGCCGTACGTCGAACGAATTTCACGTTACGACGATACGTAGGCGATTTTAATTCGGTAACGCGCGCGTTGTAAATGATCGTCAATTTTTGTCCGAGTACGAGTATATACAAAAACGTCGAACTATTTCGTTCGATTTAAAATTATTTTAATTATTTTAAACTTCATTAAAAAGCGTTCGAAAAAATGACGATTATAAATAACACGTATCCGATAACTTTATTCGTATATTTCAAACAAAACGATAGTCGACCAAAAATTAAAATTACAATGTCGTACGTGTTTCCAAACGGTTTAGGTTCTTTTCTCGATATTTTCTTCGCGGTCTCTTACAATATCTTCAAACGGCAAACAGTTCGCCGATACACTTCACTTTCAACGCTCATAATCGGTGAAACGATAATCGCGCATTTTGGTTATTAATCAATTGTTGATAATTTTCAATCTTGAAAATGTGCGTTTCCAGTATGACGCCAATCGATTTATTAGTACTACTTTTTTACACGAATAATTCTTCACGTAGTCCTTTTTATCCGATAATCAACATATTCTGGTGTTTTTTCGTCCATAATTCGATATCATCGTCATTTCAGTCGACGAATTTTGTGTAATCTCTGTTTTACTCCGAATTTGAGACGTAACACGTATTTAATTCAACTCGTTAAGATAAAACGTCCTAAATATTCTCTGTTTTGTATTTAAACAAATTCGAGCGTAATATAACGGAAAGTGTTATAGAGTTAAAGAAGTTCTAAAGAAAGAGTTCTTCCACTATGTTAGTTTCGAAGACGTCCGTGAGAATTCCATAGGTCACAACTTTGAGCAACCTTTATTCAAATAGTAAGTACGTGTAGTAAACCGGTAATGGTTATGTTGAAGTATATTTTCGAACTATCCCGAAAAAATCGTCGTCTATACATGGAATCTTTTCTATGCTGAATAATTTTACCTGAAGTACACCAACAGAAACCGTGGTCATCGATTTTCCTATAATTCTTTTGGCCCGCCGCGCAACGTGCTTGTTCTCCTTTGTCGACGTGTTTGTCGTCGCCGCGAGTACATGTTTTAGCGACGTTCCGTATCGTTGTATTGGCACACTTATTTTACGACGTTTCACATCTCGCGGTACAACTTACGATCATACGGTGATCATCACATCATCATTATCACGGCGGTTTGGGTAGCTGGTTTCAATTTGCGCACTTTCTTTTGCACGACTTTTCACTTTGCCGTGTCCGTTAGGGTAAGTGACGTTTTAACGAACGGTCGTCCGGCCGTTGGCAATCATCCAGCGGATCTGTTCGTCTTTGGATAACGACATCCGTTTGATTATATACATATATATATATATATATTACGTTTTTCGTTTTTGTTTTTATATTAAAGTCGGTTGTTCGCAACATACCCACGAATCCGATTTTGTTACTTCAATCGCCCCAAACGTATACAATATACACCAGGCGAGTCTGAGCAGGAATCCGCCTTACGTGTAGTGCTTGCTCCGGTGCAATCGCGCCTATTAATTGCGCAAATTTTCTATAATTCGACGATTCTCCCGTGAATATTGAATACCTATAACAAAATGTTAAACGAGATTTCAATAAAAGTCTCGAATAAAAATTGAACGGTGTATATTTTATTATTTATTCCATGTTATTAAAATTTTTCGTTTAAATAATATGTACATACTCGGGTAACGTTCAAGTAAACGCGTGACGTCAACTAAGACGTTAATTTTTTGACGTTCCCAGTACATTTAAAACGTATTAAACTTTTCTGAATTATTCATCATTTTTTTAAGCGAAAAGAAAATCGTAAAATTATCGCTGTAAAACAATTACAACATGGATTATCGTTGATTAAACGATCTCGATCAATTTATCGAATTTAAATAACCCTCAATATAGATAAAAACGGATATGATATGAATAAGAAAACGTGTATTATATAAGGTTTATTTAAAATTATCATAAAATAGAAGTAAAATCGATAAGTCTCACGAGTTTTATTCGTGAATAAAAGTGACGAAACATAACAAACATGTCAAAAATGCAAATATGAATAATATCAAACATTAAATAGCTATAACTGAACTACAACTGAACTCAAATCGTTTGTTCGACCACTAAAATTCATCAAACTAATACGGATAAAAATAATTTATGATCAAAATATTGACCTCCTCCTAAAAAAAACATTAAACGTCTATACATAAATTAGGTATTGTAAATAGGTAATAATATAATAATTATGTTGTATAACTTTTTAAAATTTGTGATTATGGATTTTGGACACTTAACGTGATCTTTACTATGATAATACAATATTATAATACGTTTTAAAAATTAATCGAGATTTAACTCGATAGTTAATAGTTAAAGACAAGAGTATTTCAAAAATATAGTAGGGTGCCTGTAAATTATTTTAGGTGACCGAGCCACCCCGGACCATTCCTTAGCAACGTGTGTGTGTGTTCGACGATCAGATAATTTTAAACTATTGCTCGTACGTACAAATTTGAAAAACCAATCGGATATTTGATTTTTGTACGAATAATATTACAAGTTGGTCAGTTTTCGAAAGCCGATTTGGCAATAAATTTATCGGCAAAGTTTCAGATGGAGATCGATGGAAAGAAGTGGTAATACGTGTCCTGTATAAAGATGAAAATGTGCTCGAGTAAAAAATACATTTATGTTTTCCGATTAAATTAATTTTTCAAGAAACAAAAGTACAAGTTTCGAATGAAATATCTTTTAAAAGCTCTGATTATTCGTTTGTCAAGCCGTGATCACGTTAATACTAACGATCTTCTAAAGAACATTGTGAATTCGAACGTTTAGACGCTTCGACGTGTAACACGTATGCGCCATCAGGAGGCATTTTTTTCGAAAAATTACCAGTAAAAATCACGACTTCACTGAATCGTGAAAAAAACAATCGGTTAGTGCACCGAACCTCTACAAGTAGTAAGTACAACAGACGGGCTAATACCTACCCGAATTTGTATTAATCATGGTTCGAAGTCACGCGTAGCGTCGTCGAGTTTATACCGCGGTATTGAAATAGGCACGTGTTACCAGCGAAGTTTTGTGACGCGTTAGAAGCGTAAATTGTCCTAGTCTGGAACGTATGACGACAAAATTATCCGAGGTTTCGTCAAAAAGGGACACTAGTGACGGAGACGAATTCAAAGTGACGAACGTGATATGCGAACAACATTTCCGGGACTATCCAAAGCCGTACGAAGTTACGTGTGGTCAATACGACGTTTCTAAAGAAGCAGTCACATCGAATGGCAACGACATTTACGGGCAGTCATCGACACCGGTGGTCCAATCCGGTCTATCGAAACGCGAGTTTTGTACCCGGTAACGAAATTGTAATAAAACCGTTGGAAAAAAATGTATTATTTTGCTAGTACCGACGGTAGTGCTTAATGTTCACTCACCTGTTGCGCGTGCGTACGTCTTTGCAGCAGCGTCGCCGTTGTTTTTTCATTCGTTATAGTATTTTTAGCGCGGTAGAATATGTATACATATATATCGAGTCGACGACATTCGACCGACGTAAAACTTGCACAGACTGCCATTTACGACTAATTGTTGCGGTGATAACCTGGTTTAGTCACCTAGATTATAAGAAACCCCCACAAAAATGCTTATCTTACGCCGACATCGTTGATGTAATCTACGTAATATAGGTTTTAATTTGTTTCTGTACCCGATAATTCGTGATTTTTGTACGAGGTCTCGTTTATATTAAACTTATCAATGTCTTTGGTTCAAAAAAAATCTGTATATCGGACCTCGTTTACGATACTACGTCAAACCGACAATTATATGTGCCGCTGGTCGATAATTTTTCGACGCGCGTTGTATTTACAATTAGCTTACTAAGTAATATAAGTATATTTGGGTCATACTTTATTTATTACATACAACAGTTACTATTACTACTACTACTACTACTACTACTACTACTACTACTACTACTACTACAACTACTACTACTACTACTACTACTACAGCCGTTATTATTTTAACTACTTATTACGACAATTACACGATATTATACGACGGTGTCTCGGTAATGTACGCGTATAGTGTAAAAGCGAATCGTCGCGTTCCTTAAAAGCATTGCGGAGTTCCAGAGTTAAAAGGACAAAGGCCCCAGAACCATAACCGCGTATTACGGGCAGTGTTATAAGTAATGTGTGGTTTGTCTTTGTACAACGCCGAGAAACCGCGCAGTCGTAGACATTTAAAGTATTTCCAACTGCTATACACGGCCGACCGCGGAACAATAATGCCCGTGTCATAACAAATAACCGTTCGTAGGAGGAGGGAATTTTCATCAGGTCGAATACTTTTGGAAATTGTTTCGATCGCGCCGCTGGGTCGCTCGAGCGACAAATCGGCAAACTTAATGCCATTGTTGTAAATCGTGTAAAATAATACGCGTAGCGGCTCCGTTAAGGGGGTTTGGGAAAATGGACGGGAAAAATAACGACTAGGCGTCGTCAAAATAGCGCGCGTGTACGACGCATGTTTTACGACGGAATAACATTACGTCCATGTGCAAACCGAAAACGTGGAACATTCCTCGTACGAAATACGGCGCCTAATATTATTGACATACGCGGAGAGCGTCCTCTTGTCGCAGCCCTCCGTTCCCGTAGGCCAATCCCGTATTTCGAGGAAGACGAGAAAAGTGAGCGAGTATGTATGTGTACTCGGCGAGTGGGGATTTTCGGGTACACAGAAGTGTGCGGACCGTTCGTTGCGCTACCGGTCTAGCCGGAGGACGCGCTTATTATACGGGAACTAATTACGGTTGTTTGCTTTTCGGGCGGCGCGATCCCGGCGGATTCGGCCCGACGGTTTCCTGTAAATCCCCCCGGGACCGAGCCCGCGTTCGCTGCCCGTATTCGCCGGGCTCCCACCAAGGGCCCGTCGTTTTAGCGGCCGAAAGTTTTTATTCCCGCCGCGGTCGTACTCGTAACGAACGATAAATGGTTAACAAACAACGGAACGGCGCCGCGATCGTTTACTCGCATAGCGCCCGTGTTCGCGCGTCGTCGGCCAATTTCGGCGTCGTCCCGACGCCAAGACGAATGGAGAACCGCAGCTCGCGTCCGACGGGTCCGTCCGCGGTACGTGGCGATTTATATTGCGCCGGGCGACGGGAACGACGGTTCAGTCGAGGAGTCTACGGGAACGAAATGTCCGAAACCATCAGCGGACGAGTCTCGTTACCATTGTCGTATTGGCGAGGTGGCGACTCGGCGATATTGGCGGCGGTGTGACGACCACCGCGGCCGCGTTCGCTACTCGCGGACTAAAGTCGCAACGCGTGGCGTACAATCGACATTGTCGTGTACGATACGACGGCTACGAATTCTCTGACAACGGCCTCGCGAAATACCGCCGTCGGACACTCCCGATCGGCAAACGGCGTTCGTTCGTCGTTATTACGTTGACGTACGCGCGTGTACATACGTGATTACGGAGTAACCATCCCATACATATCGTAATTGTCCCGTCATCGTGGCGCGCGTCAGTGTATTTGTTGATTTATACGCGCATCTCGAACCGCGTTCGCTGTAAATCAGTCCGGCGGTGCGAATATTGTTTTTCGACGTGACGTCACCGGTAAACTCGTACGCGTGTGTACCTCTCCCCCCGACATCTAAATCCGTGTTGTAAATATATTTTTTTTTTCAAGAAGTCGATTATTTACACAATAATATGGCGACCGTGTACGATAAACACCGAAAAAAGCGTCGATAGCGAATAAAAGAACCGCTTGATTTATACGATATTGCGCGTCGAAATTTCGTTTATTAAAACAAAAAAAAAAACAGAGGATAACATCCGACTAATATTCGCTATTTTCCTACTAAACGTACGACGGAGTCGACAAATAAGTTTCTGGGAATAAAACATTATTGTCGTCGGCTAGTTAATTTCGCTCGCGTCACGTATTTGTTTCGATTGGAGTTCTAAATGTGTTTACGTTCGCCGGCACTTCTATTCGAAACACAGCGTGTCTGACCTTATACAGTAATAATCCCGCCGCAGTACGCGTACGCCCGTTTACGCGGAAATTGTTGAATTCGTCGTTTTTAAGTGTTTGAAATACGTGCAGAGGACATCTACCCAAGCCGCCTGACCATCATCTCGTTTGCGCAAGTCACGCGTCATAAGCACCGGACAATTAATATTTATTGTACGGGACGTTTTTTTTTTCGTTTTTACAAATATCGTTTACGTCGCGCGGTTTATACGATACGCGGCTAAAAACGCGTTCGTAATATCGCGTAATAGCTATATATTTATTTCGTTTTATCTACTCTAAATTTGCCTACGAGTATCGCGTTAAAAATTATTCTATACTTTACAGTTTCGGGTATTCGCTTGAAAGCAATAATGATTATTATTCGACGATACGTACGTAATTGTCGCGAGTACGGTAATAATTTGTAATTTCTGTATTAGCCACCGTTGACGTTCCTCCGTATTCCGTAGATAGATTGTTCAATAAATAACAATTTGATTACAATGACACCGTTAACGAGAGATATCCGCCGAAATATTAGTAGAATAATACAACCGAATAACAACAGACAAATATATAGGTACTTAAACGGGTTAGCTTTCCTACGATTTTCGTCGACTATTTAATAACTCTCGCGATTACGACCTTTTTTCTCTGCGAAAATTATATAATCGTAATACGTACCCAACGGCGTCACATCCAAGCACGCTAATACGTGTATAACAAAATCGGCGTGTCGATCGACCGGCGTATTAAGAAATGTCTTTTTCGAAACAGAAAATTTGTTTTTGATGAATCAAACGGCACCGGGAACACATACAATTTGACTTATTTTCGTCGCGAACAGTATTCGACTTTAATTTTCGATTTATTCAAATAACGGTGGCGTTCGCGCGGTTAGATTTGAATCCTCAACGTTCGTTTCCGAACAAACTATTTAAAAGTCAAATTCCGTTCGTTTAGGCATAATTGGAACCCAATTCGTTTCTGTGCGTAAATAAACCGGCGGTCCCGGTTATAGGCGCGAATTTACCTACGCCGGAACGATCGACGAGTTTATACGCTTTGGCTCTAAATTAATTAACTCGCGATCATTTGCATAACTCAAACACAATAACGTTCGCATTTAGTCGTCCCGGGCTCGTATGATTTATACGGTAAATAAATTAAACGCCAATTGTAAATAAGCGTTTTGTAATTAACTCGTCGGCGGCACGTCGAAAATAACGTTTTAAGAACGAAAAATATGATTGATTATTCGTTCAGTTCACGTATTCAAAATACGTTCCATTACGATCTTGGCCCGCGTGCAACCCATGTCTTCGTGTTCTTGACGTGTGTACTTTACATTTTATCCGGCTGTTTGTTTATGCGCTACACACTCGTTAATCTATTTTCGATATCGCGTTACGAGCAACGAAATATTCGTCGACGACAACCCGTCGATACACGTGAATGTCGATAAACGAACGAGAAATAATATTCAAGGTGTACTAGCCGTTTTTCGGTACGAATGTTCAATTGCCTGCGTTCAACGTGACGCGCGCGTTATTTTCGTTTGAACGTTCGAATATAACGCTCGTTTCAATTTGAACGTCGATAGTAAAAATACGAATTATAATTATAATTTGGTTTAGGCGTAACGACACAAATAACAACAACGACCGTTATTATTCGTCCCGTCATTTGCGTTGCGTTCCAATGGAGAAGTACCGAATTCGTCGGTCGTTAACTAATAACGACGTTCGTGTAAATATATGCAACGAAAAATATTCTTTCGATTGTCCTACCGCCGAGTATTTATTTAGCGTATTGTTCTTGCCATAATCATTAGCGGCTAAAGAAACGATCGCAACAGTCTTTCATCTACGTTCACGGATGAATATTATGAACGTTCGGTAACAACCGACGAGAATACGCTATTTTTTCAGATTTATAAAGCGCTAATAGCATATATAACACACGGATGAACGGTCAAATATCGTCGTTACGCCGCTGAACGTATAAACGAAGTTTGTTATTTCGCGATCCGTTTCGAATTTAATGTTGCTTACACGAGCTTCAGGAAAATATAATCGTAACCGTACGTGCCATTATTCAAACACGCTCCGCACTAGGGTGTATAGTTTTTTTCACGTTTTTGGCGCCCCCCTACTTACTCAAAAAGGTAATGGTGTAAAAAAAAAAAACAAAAACCGTTCCGCTTTTCGACGTTTGTCCGAATTTTCGGTCGAACGAAGCTAAATAACGCACGAAAAACGCGTTTGTTTCTTGGAGTCTCGTTAATCGAAAGTTGAACAATCCGTGCGTAAATAAATCGTTCGGAATGAACAGAGTACGCTTCGAATGTAGCCAAAGTCCTATACCGGTACGCTTTTTAAAAAAAATTAATAAACGCGCGGTAAATGCGTTTATACGGTTAGGTAACAAATTATGTAATATAATAGAACAAGGCGCACTGGCGTACTGACGACAATTCAAAATTACGAATTATTTCCAACGAATAGCCGGGAGAATTTTATTCAACCGGATTTAAAACGCCCGACGGAGCAATTCGTTCACAAATACATATTATCGTGTCGGTTACATACGCCTGTTCACCAGGAGTTATCAATATTCAAATCGATCGTTTGTTAGGCGCTCCCGAAATAGTATCGTACGCGTCAACGGTAACGGACGTTAAGAAAAATTTCTGCCCGTATTTTTACCGGAACTATATAATCGACGTCAATATTATTCGCTCGGTGTAGCTCAGTCGAAATGACTGGAAATAAATAGTGGACGAAGGACAGGAAGATTTTTCGCGGTGCCTTAACGTCGGCCTCTCTTTAAAACCCATATGTGATATATATATATATATATTTTTATTTTCGCGCGACTAGTTGAATCGTAGCGTATGCGTATCTTGTCTTAGCCAACTCCCGGATTAAAATCGTTAAACGTAATTAATCGGACTTACGATGGAACGCGACGAATAAAGTTCGAATATATTGCTTCGTCGAAACTCTCCGGATGAACAATTCTAGCCGCACGCTTACGAATCGCGGCGTAATTACAAGTAATCGATTCGATTGTGCAAAGGCGAAAAAAATATCGAACCTTTTATTCGCTTCTTATGTATTATCTAAAATAAATTTGTAAAAACAAACGTGAACGACGTACGCGATAGTAACGCGTGAAAAACGTATTTGACAATACTGAAACAAAAAAGGATACGTATAAGACACGTGTCTATGAATTTATCGACTTTTCGCCGAAAAAACAACCGCGTCGAACAATTAGAACTTTAACATAATTGAAGCCGTGTTTTGAAGTACCGATTTCCACAACGCGTATTATAATTATAAAACGCGTTATTTAGCGAACGGATCCGGTGTTTAGTCCGAACTAAGTGGGGAACGTCGATACGAACCGAAGGGACGACGACCACCCTTATTTCACCCGCCGCATCGGACAGCTGGAATTGGTGCGAAGAATCGATTGGGACGGATGTCCGTCGCGAAATCGTCTAAACGCCGACAATAACGGACGGCTGGTGGCGTTCCGTCACAAAAAACAAAACGAAAACGAACGATCGTTAAATAACTGTACGATTTTGCGTGACAAAAGGATTAGCGCGCTGGTTTATAATAATAAATGACGTAAACGCGAATGACAATAGATCTCCGACGTATTATTATTATTTATCGGCCATATTGCGTACTCTGAAAGATGCCATTGGCCGGTCGGGTTATCGATCGCGTACGCGCTAATCGAACACCGGCGAGTATAATGATACGACAAATAGAAAACGCGCGAACTTTGGTGGTCAGTTATGAGTCAACAAAACACTGACGACTCGAACTGTGCATGTACGACGAACGCGAAAGACGAAGGCTGATTAACCGTAGACCGTGTTATACATTTTGTTTTTCGAAGACGAAAACCCGAACCGTCTCCGCGGGTCCGGCGCGGCGATATTTTATAATCGCGCCAAAGCCCGTACGATTACTGGAACGACGAGACGTTTCGTCGATGTCCCGCGCTTCGTTATTAATCGACGGTAAATCCTCCGGTCGCGCGCGCCTATTCTTCCGGTTTTGTTTTCGTTTTTTACGCGCGTTCGAGATAATTGCCGGTGGATTCGTTCCAAAAACAAATAAGAACCACCTCCGTCGACGGGCGACGGTGGCAGAGTGGGACGGGAAAAAAGTCAACTCCGAGACGAACGTATCAAACGGCTCGCACGAGCTTATTTTTAGAGACGATCCCTTTCACTCGACGGCGCTCCATTCTGTTACACTCGCGCCATCTCTCTCTCCCTCGTAGGTGACAACGGCCACGCGATTATAAATAATAATAATAATATTTTTCCCGTGCCCGAGTTGTAATGATATTTCAGAGGCATCGTAACGCGGCGCGGCATCGCAACAGCGGTCGGGCCGGCGGTCATGCCGACTGATTTACGGCGACAAACCATAATTCACGTACCAAATAGACGCGCCCGTCCTACATTACGGTCCCGCGACGCGCTTTGATACACTTCCCGCGCTATACCGACGACGGCTTAGCCTATGGCCGCGTGCGCCGCTCAAAGGTGTATTATTTTAACGTGTACGTATAAACATTTTTCATACTTACAGCCGTAGCCGTCTCGTACATAAATCAGTGGGTGTATAAAAAAAAAAAAGAATAAAAAAATATTATTCGTACCAAACGTTCCAAAATCGTATACGCCGTTCCGCCGTTGGGGGCGGGTGCGAATATACATTAGTAAGTAGTAGGTGTGCGGGACAGTTATACGCTCGGAAAAAAGGGACTTTTGGCTTTTTCGTCGTCGTCGTCGTTGATGTTATTACTCCGTCTACATGATTCTTGGGACACGATTGTCGGTACGCGAAAACTTGCGCAACAAACTGCTGCACGAACCCCGTGAAGACTTTAATAAAACTGCGTCCCTCGCTAACTCGTGCGGCGCGCCTAAAAATAGTCTTATTAACACATCACGTCGCGTTATAATGGCGAGAAACGTACCGATACTCACAACATTGTGACACTTTGTATTTCACATGCGTACGCGCGTATGTGTACTACGGTAGTGTAAAAATAACGTTAAGCCGACGCGTTAAAAATATGAATAATTGAGACGGCAATTTCATATTTTTAATCGTTACCCATTAATTACGTAGGATTTAATTCTCGGGTACGAAGCTTTTAAATTTTTCCTACTTCACTGAAACGTTATGGGTTTTTAATACTCGAGTGACGCGTTCCAAGATTTATTGACCGTTACTGACACGAAACGGACGTTAAAATCCGATATGGAAAAATATTCGACATCGATAACGTAACAACGGTGAAGGCGATTTTAAAGAAACCTAGCGAAAACCCTATATTTAGCGATTACTCGATCGTTTTAAATTACCGACGGGAACGACTCCGTGCATAAAAACGTATTTTATCGCGACGATCTTATGGACAATGGAAATTCGAGTTTATTTCTATAATATTCCGTTAAATGAAACTAACAATCGTAATCTTACGACGATTACGTAATACTTAAGCGGTTTAATAAAGTATTTTTATTTAATTTTTTCACCATTGGTCGTGAATAATTCGTTTAATATTATTATATTTCCTCGTTGTTAAATAAAGAATTTTAAATAAATTGTTCGAGCTTTGAACGCTCCTATTTATTTCAATTTTGTAAATACCTTTAAAAGTAATCTAAAATATTATCTTTCCGCGTAAACTAATCGCTAAATAATTCGACGATTTCATTATTAATAAACAACCATCGTCGTCGTACCTTATAATTAAATTACACTTATTACTTCTCGATTTCCACATAACTTTAAAAATGAATTTTTATCGATTAAGTTTTCTTCTTTTAATTCGTGTATAATATATACATACATACACACGCGCACTCCGTACATACACCTGCGATCATGATAAAACTGTTTTTGATTGAAAAAATTTATTTGTGATAAGCGCGAATTTTATGTCTGAAAAAATTTGATATTTTACTTAATATTTTTGAAATTACGTTTTACGACACTGAATACGAACTATTCGATTATTCAGTTTTAATTTAATTTATATGATTATCGACTACGTTGTAACCGCGAAATTCCGAAAACACTCATACTTAAAACATCAATTCTTAGTAATCTAATCTATTATTATTATTATTATTGTAATCAAATATCGTACAATACCGACTAGTAATACTTTCGCATATTCTTATATATACATTCTGCGTGTAAATAATCGACTTGACCGCATTATATAAACAACTGGGTAGGTTTGTGTAACAGCTGACGATAATGATCAATCGATTAATCATTGCTAGAATTTGTTTGTTTTTATGATACCAATCTGAAGTAATCATCAATCAGATATGATCGACATATTCAGATATATCGAAATAAAATATATTATGTTTTATAAATTCTACTCGTTGGTTTCTTTGATTAAACAAAATTAACGTAACTAATATATATATATATAAATTGTTATTCGTAATTAAAAAAAATTAAGCGTTAAATAAAATGTTTCGATTCGTACACATTTCATACTGATATTTGTATATAAAGGCTCACGGCTAGTCGGCGTAGTTGCCGAAATAGCGGTAGGAACGCGCCCTAAAAAGCGCGTGCCGGGTTGAACCACCGACGTCAACCTAAAACCTAGTCGATACCACGGTGGTGGGGAGTCTCTTTGCTCTCCGAATCGGCTTGCTGGCCCGCAAAAACAGTGCCCCACCAGTTTGAGACTCCTACCGCGGCTGAAACGTGGAGGTTGTGGGACAAACGTTGGATGGTAGACTCATAAAACCCACTCACCCGATGGGGGAACCGGGAACCAAACGACGCTCGTCGTCCCGGTCCAAGAACAGGGTAAAAATCTTCTATGGTTCGGTGCTGGTAGTCCTTATGACGACCCGTGACGAAAATCACGAACGACGGCGTACCTTGAGTAGCGCCCAGCGCTAAGAGAAGGTACGCCGTGGAATGGCTCGGCCATCAAACACGGGGAATCTACTCGTGATATTTGTATATAAGAATTATGTACGTGACACGTGTGCAAATAAATATTAGAACATACCCATATATCGTATGAATTTGCGTGTGTATAAATAATGTTCGGAATTAATATAGTTTATAATATACGATGTCAATATGTATATTGTTTGTAACTCGCGTAATTCATTTTTGCAAAATAACGAATTAACGCGGTTAATTGCACCGTAAAATTAGTGCCGTTCAAATTCGAAACGCGCGACAATGAACAAAAAACGAAAAAAGTAATAACACTTAAACGCGCGTAATTTTCTTTTCCCGTGTTGTACTATAATAAAGTCCATTAAACATCCGTTAAAAAGATGCGCGAGAATGTCCCGAGTCTAATAAGTTTAAGCTGTTTGAAAGGAAACTTTCGGGCGTTTTAAATAGATACCAAGGCACCCGACCATAAGATGACCACATGAAGAATGTATTTGTGTGCACAGAGAGCGAAACTTTGTTTAACTACGAAACTTTTCAGATTAAAACGAACTTTTTAATTAAAAAACCGATTAAGAATAACGCCGGTGATTAAAAACCGTTCAATTTCTAAATATGTATCTACTCGCTTTTTATTTATTCATCGACGTTTTTTTTTTTAACAACATTCCTAACACGATTTATCGAAGGTAATTTTCGGCATTATATATCGACCCTCGTATCGCTTTTGACAATAAGAAAACATGACTCAGTGTCGGAGAGTCCCTGTTTAAAAAAAGAGGATTACGTATCGACCCCAAAGCTTCCTAAGGTATTTAGACATTCACGAGGGTAAAGCGACCAGTATTCGTTTTTTTTTTTTACTATACCGTACAATGTACGCTCTACATGCTTCTATGTTGCATATACAAGCGTGGGCTGAGCCGGCGGATTTTTAATCATAAAAACGTCTGCCAGCTGCGACTCGCGTATATATCCCATAATCCTGTGTACTGCATTTCTGACGTCATATTTAGCTGAGCGAGTTTTTTCCTCCTTTAGACCATAAACAGGCGTTTTATTTTACGAATAATAATAATAATAAATAATACAAACGGAAAAATTACGTTTTCGGGAATTCTTATTATTCAAATGTAAATCTAAGGGAGACCCTTTTGGCTAATAAATGGGCGGTTATTAGTTTGACGTTTCAATAGGAAAAATATTTTCGCGGTAACACGAGATCGTTATTAAATATATTAATAATAAAAAAAAAAAAAAACCGAAAGGGGGAAAATATACATGTTTATTTATGAAAGGCGTCGAATATGTTTATCAAAATAAATGAACGCAACTTGATGATAATTTTTTTTTCGAACAAATTACCGAAGGGGAAACCCTCTGCAGGTATAGGCTTTCGGATTTCATTGTGGCCGACAGTTAAAAATAATATATATATTGTTGTACCGGCGTAAATGCATTAATCTCCATTTAGTCCCTTCCGACGAGTTGGATTGAGGTATCCTTCGTCATGGAGGTACAATAGAGGGTCTAAAAAAAGGAAAAAAAAGAGTTCCTCTCGTAAAGTCCCGCCGCGCGTATGGTTTACAATGATTGCGCAAATTTTTTAAATAATATTCGCCCCGCACCGGAATCGATAATTTGTATTTGACGTCGAGGGACGCGCCACATACCCTGGGAGTGAGATTAGTAACAGCCGTTTTGGAACCAGAAGTCGAAAAATTCTGAACGCGCTAGAGCAGGTGAATACGGTACAAACGGATGAACCCCTAAGCTATTAGGTTAAAAAAAAATATAGAAATATGAAAGGCACAAAGAAGTCGATACAAAAAAAGAATAAAATACGTAAGCCTGTATATATACAAATATATACAATACATGCGCGTACACACACGTACGGAGAGAATCGGTTTATTATTGTTGATGGGGGCCTTTTTTCGAAACCCCCATTGTGTTCACCAATATTACAGACGAATGGAAACGAGAGAAACGCTAGAGGCAGCGGGAAAAAGTCAATGAAAGAAGAATATCTTGCGACGGCGAAATGAAGATAAATGCACGGACGTACAGTTGGACCGTCTCTAAAGAGCGACAGAAATTAATAATATATACGCCGAAAAATACGCGCGTGTTTGTGTATTTCAATATTTATCTATTACGAATATTATATTATATAATAAATAGGGAAGGGGCGTACAACTATTTGTAATTGTACGATAAAACGTCAAGCGAAATATATAATTCCCGGACATAATATATATATATATAACATATACCGTTACTTGTTACTTAAATTCCCGAATATTTTATTAATCGTGTGTCTACACATAATATTACATAATATGGCCGTACGTTGCTACAAAGCGTCAAACGTTATTCGTAGTTATAGCTAAGAGCCAAATCTGATTTCGGACATGTTCGTTTTTATAGAATCCAAGAGAGTGTATATCGGTTTTACGAAAATCCGGTTTCTTTTCCGGACGGTAAAACGGTTTTGTATTTTTTTTTTCTTGCTCTTAATAAACGTCGAAATCGCATTCAGTCAATCTACGTAAACGTAAACATACCGATTCGACGCGCGCCGTATTTATGGTCGGACAAATGACCGCAATGGTCTCGCGCGTTAACCGAACCGGGAAAACGCGCGAAAACCGACCGACTTTTGCCATCGCCTCGCACAATATGTATAATATTTCGTAGGCACGACGACAATTACGCGACGAACGGTCGATAAACACCTCCGGTGGCATTTTACACCCGTGCTACTACTAATCCAATTGGCCAAGATGAATGGCGCGTTCGGCGGTAAACGTATTCGAAAATTAAAATTACCAAAATGGGTGGCTCCTCAAAACCAACTTCCGATTTTAAATTATTTTCTCCAACGCGTACGCCCATCGGTCGACAATAAACCGTACTTAATTGCCTAAAAGCAATAATCTACTTTGCTACACAACAGTACACGTCTCGTTCGCCTAATAATATACACGCGTACATGTCGAGCATATAGACGTTCGCCACTTGATGCGTTTTCGTTATGGCCGCTCGGCAATGTCCGACGATCAGATTTCCGAGATCGTTAACGCGTGCTATAATTACCGATTCATAAACAACGTAATGAATCACCACGTATCTGCGTTATTATTACGTATACGGTTGCTTAAGCAACTGCGGTAGACGTCAACACGCGCGTATGACTGGCGAATGGACAATTTATTATTAATCGTAGCGGATCGCTGGCGAAGATCTCGCTACAACTCGGTAATTACCTACGCGTTATTATTGTACACTTACTTATATGTTCCGAATTCCGGCGCGACTCTTATCGTGAAAATCTGTACCACGTTTGCCGTTCCCCGTACGGCCCACGCAATTGGCCAGCCGATTATACATTTTTGTGCCGTTGAATTACGAGTAATGGTCGTCGCGTTGAGTGTGACGTAAATGGCGTCGTGCGTGAGAAAATTCTCTCCGAACGTACTCGCCGTCATAAACTTATAAGATTTACTAATCCGTCGAGTGAGTAATCATTTTGTTTCCAAATCACTTTTTAGCTCGAGCGGTTTTGTATCCGAAACGCCGGCTCGGGCGATCATTTCGTCAATATATACGTAAATGCGGCCCAGTTAATCGTTCAACATACGGCGTATTTTTTTCCGAAAATCGCTTTTTAAAAATTTCGATTTCTTTTTTAATACGAACGTAAAACACAACTCGAGCATTCCTATGTTAATATCGTACGTCTACGTAAATATGTCAAGTTGGACGTAATGTCCTAAGCAAATATTCGAGGAGTAAATCAATTCGCACGAAAAAGCCAAATGTCCGGATCAAATTGAAAAAATATTTCTCCGTAAAGTCCAATCAAATAATTGTTGTGAAATTACTTTATGGTGCCGAAATGTTCACGACCAATATTGACCGTACATAATTAAATAATAAACGTAAATAATTACCGACACGGGTCTTCATAAACATAGATTTATTCCAGTAAATGCGCTTTTTTCGTTACGAAAACGATGTTCTGGTCAATTTATTACAATATTATTCACGAACAAAAAGTGATAAAAAAAAGACGAAAAATATTCGTGAATTTTACGAACCGGTTTCGCGAAAATGAAAATGCTCTAATAGAATACCCGAAATTAGAGCCGACGCCCAAAATGAAATATTTTCTAGTCAATAAGTAAGTGGCTATGGTTATGAAAAATAAAAAATACGTATACGCTCGACGATAGAATATCGTTCAATTCGTTCGACTGATACTCGACAAAAGGTAGGTACGGTATTTATATTCCACGAAACTGGTCGATTTAATGTTAACTCCTAATAGGCTGGTTAAATCAAATAATTCTAACAGCGTGGTTAATCGACCCGATCCACCAACTCCGAAACGTTAACGTCCCTATTTAGGATGAATATATTCATAATTATACTTACGCATATTTGATTACGTTCGTATCGCTTTACGTCATTTGCATCGTCGGCTTACTACGCGCGGAACTTAGCGACACGTAATAATCGTGTACGTATCGGAAACAACTGAAATTGTCGTTTCAGGCTCGTCCGAGCAATTATAACGAATAACTTACAATTTTCAAATAATTTTTTAGAATTGTTTTAAATAATTTCTAATGGTCAAATCGAATACATATGAACGCATTTATTTGAAATCGTAATTAAATCGCCTACGTTTAGATGTTTAGCGCGAGACCACTGCGATCATTAGTCCGCCCATAAATACGGCGCGCGTCGAATCGGTATATTTTCGTTTTCGGCGTTTAGATTCACCTAATGAAATTTCAACGTTTATTAAAAGTAAAACAAAACAAAACCGTTTTACCGTCTGGAAAAAACCGGATTATCATAAATATATATATATATATATATTCCCTTGGATTCTACAAAAATAAACATTTCCAAAATCATATTGGCTCTTAGCTATAACTACAAATAACGTTTTACGCTATGTAGTAATGTACGGCAATATTATGTAATATTGTGCGTAGACACACGATTGATAAAATATTCGGGAATTTAAGTAACACGTAACGTTATACGTTACTAAATATTATATAATACGTACGGGAATAATATATTTCGCTTGACATTTTCTCGTACAATTGCAAATAATTGTACGCGCCTCCAATATTTATTATATATTATAATATTTATAAATATTGAATTACCCACACACTTTTATCGTCCGTCTGGATGGACCATCGGTCGTAAATTCAAATTTATAACCAATAAGATGTCTTCGGTTTTTTTCGTTTCGTCAAAGACCGAGTTATAATTAAATATTTGTTCGGCTACCCGCGAATGTAAACGAAATATTTCTTTTCGGTGTATAACAGTAATAACTCGATCGTGACTCGTGTTATTCCGCACTCGCGCCGAAATAATATATCTTTATCGCGAAATTAAATTCCAAGGTATATATATATATATATTAATTAGTTGTAAAAAATTCGAGAAAAGAAAAAATACAAAAGTTTCCAAATTACAACTTAATGAATTCATCGAAAGCGCGGCAGTTCATACGGCAATGACGAAATGTTCTAAGGACTCCTGGTTTATATTTCATATCGATCCCTTCGTTTAATTTTTTTATTTTCTCTCTCTCGCTCTCTCTCTCTCTCTCTCCCCGTTCGTACTGTAATAATATCGTCGTACACGGTTTTTCACAATTAACTGTTTTACTCGAAACGGCCCGCGACGTATAAATAATAATTATTAAGGTCTCGCGTCCTCCTACCTCCCGCCACTTTCGTACCGTAACAATATATATTCGTATCGTGTACGCTCGTACGCATATATTATCTCTCGCCGGTTAAACATATTAAAAAGATAGGCTGCTAGGCACTTATATCCCTCGGTTCATCATCCTTCGCCGGTAGTTTCGTGTTAAAGCTTCCCTAAAAATACCCGTATTGTTTTGCCCCCATCCACGAATACGACAGTATTGCCCAAAATCCTACGAGTGCCGCGATATCACGGCCGAATAAGTCCGTAGAAAATTCCTACGCGTTGCCGCTCGCGCACCCGACGTCTCTTGCCGTCCTGTCTCGGACCTTTCCAGTTTTACGGACCGCAGACACGTTAATCCGTATACTCTGTCCAACCTGTTTTCCACCAATAATCCGTTTCCCTTCACTCTAATCCCATATACGTTTTAACGTATCCGTTCCCTGTAACTTTTCACGTACTCCTCGTTCGTTTAACAATTATCTCGATCATCTGCCTGGTAAACAACGACCATCCCCCTTATCGCCGATATTCTTTCTCGTAATATTCTGGACCATAATTTACATCCAGCGAATTACTTCTATTCGCAACGTCGACACCGCTTTATTTTTATTCGTGTAGAAGTATATAAAAAAATAAAACAAACGGTCACTGTTTTAAAATTAAGTATCGAAACTTTCTCCTTTTTGATTAATATTTTTAATGTTGATCTGTACAGATTACAAAAAGACAATATAAAATAGTTAAATAAAACTTTTGGGTAAATGACGTCACATTTAAGTAAGAAAAAAAAAATTATATTTATCGCTCAGACATTGCAACATATTATATTCATATTTGCTTTGTATAAATTAAACGTTAGCCGATATTTTCGAAGAAACGAATGTAGTTATTTTAACATCTCAAGTTATCATCACTATATCTATACGTATAACTTATATTTAAATTGTTTTCTTAAATGGGAAGATTGCAAATTCATTTCATCTAGTATAAATATTACAAGATACTATCAGAATTAATTATAGAAAATATGAAATACTAAAATAAGATAATATTGCATAAAGAATTATAATATAATTAATATATAAGATTATATATTTATCTATATATAAATATATATAGTATGTTTAGTATCGTAAATAAATTGTTTAATTTAATTAAATCATTCAGTAATAATTTATTATAATTAGTCAACTGCTATATGGATAAAATGAGGGAGAATAGACTTAGATGGTTTGGACATATTATGAGGAGAGAAGATTCAGAAGCAGTAAGAACAGTTATGAAATTGAGTGTGGAAGGAAGAAGAGGAAAAGGAAGACCAAAGAAGAAGTGGCTAAACACGATTGAGGAGGATATGAGAATTGCTGGTGTGTGCGTCGAGGATGTGGGAGATCGGGGCAAATGGAGGTTTAAGACTAAGGTGGCCGACCCCAAATAG
>JAIPRN010000533.1:26086-79894 GCA_025469175.1 Geopemphigus sp. TES_GeoC_2020 | reverse complement strand
TTATTATTAACTAAAAATGTACGTCTCGTAAGAAATTAATTTTTCCTAAAAATTTTCGGGGGGGGGGGGTTATTTCCACTCGTTGGTACGCCACTGACGGTCAACTTCGGTCGTCGTACGATCAGTGCGCCCTTAAAAACAACGCGACTCCGGCGAGCGTCCACGTTTTTCGTTCATTTATCGGCACCGCTATCGGTAACAACGACACCAAACGATCCCTAGATTGCGTTTCGTACAACGCTATTAGCAAATCGGATCGTTTCGGCGATTGTTCCTGAAAAGCGACACAAAAAAAAAGGCCCGTTCGGGTAAACAAACGGATATAGGTCGCGTAACAGTGGAACGGCGGGCGCGTACAAACCTCCGGAATCCACGCGAGTTTAATGTCGTCGACGGCAGCCGCGGACGGCGAATCGGCCGTGTTTTCCGTTAGCGTGTTGTGACGCAGCGTGGCGCCTTCCACGAACACGTTCGTTATCGTGGCGGCGATTTTGGATCCTCTAAGTCCGTTCGTGGACAACGAACAATCGAGCGTTAGACCGTTCATGGGTATTCCGTATTGTCTACGTTTACACAGAGTGCCCCCCCCCCCGGGGGGTGGGGTTAGGCGAAATTAATTTCGGACGCGTAATAATCGACGTCCGCGGTCGTATAAGCGAAACAATTACTTGGCCGTCTGCTGTTTGAACGCGATCAAAAACGTCCGGGGATGGAACAGTTCGTTGAGGTCGATTTTCCCGGACAACACGGGCGCGGCGGCGTTCATTCGTTTCACGGACGTGGTTCTGGCCACCACGTTTCTCACATAGGCGACCGGATCGGTCGGCCCGTCCCAATGGTCCAGCCACGTTTTCGGCGTCTACCGGGAACGAAAAATTGGCGGAACAACGGCGCGGCTACGGGTGGTCTATTCGGGGCGGCGAACACTTACCCGAAACCGCAGTAGATGGCATACGGTGTCCAGTACGGCGGCCGTGGGTCTCGCGTTGCCGCGAATCGTTTGGTTGATCGCGGCCAGGGTCCCGTGAACGTGTCTGACCAGCCGGACGGCGAAATTCAACTCTTGGCCGACGAACGCGTCCACCGGCCGCCAGTCGCCGCCGTCCGCGGAACGTTTACCCGGCGGCGATTCCATCAGGTTGGCCCCTTTGGTCAACGCTTTCCACAAATTCAAAACGGTCCGCACCTCCAAATGCCAGTCGCCCTTGAGGTGCTTTACTCGGGCCCCGACACTCAGGCCTATTGGACACGTCGGGAATATTGCGTAGTTGTCCAGCGCGTCTTTACCGCGCCCACACACTTACTACGTAATTGACGTATTACTTCGGCGCTCCGTTTTTTCTGCCACGACCTATCCACGTTCTCCGGTAAATCCAATAGTCTCGGCGTGTCTTGTTCCGGAACGTTCCTCAGCGCGTTTTCGATATCCTTTATGCGACGGAAACGTTTTATACGACGTAGATTACGCGAACAACGAACAATTCGCGAAACGAGCGCACATTAATATCGTTTCGAAAAGGTAATTAAGAAAGACGGTGGTTCCGTTATAGGATCGAGCCGCGGCGCTTTCGAAACAATTACCCTCGCCGCAGGGACGACAACGTTCCCGCGGCAGGGGATTATCCTGTTCTTGAGAAACGGTTTTTTAGGAATTTTAGGGGGAGGTAAAACAACGTGGGGATAGCTCGCCTTTCGCATTAAGCACGACCGTTTTCGCGAAACCATTTTTTATATAGATTTTGTTTTTCGAATAAAACGATGGCGACTCACTGGTCCGAAGTACGCTGCCTTCAGACGTTCCGGGCCAGTGTGTGGGTATTGCCGATAACGTATAAGAAAAAGAACTTTCGAAAACGGACGACGACGTTAATAAGACGTTAAATTAGCGCCACCGAGCCCGGCGCCTTTTCGTTTCCTAACCCGACGTTTTCAATTTGAAATACGGCCGTCGGCATAAGCGACTCACCTTGGCGTCGCCGGACGTCAAATTCATTATCCCGGGTATACAGTCCTTCCAGTTTACGTTGTCCGACGTGAATATGCACCGCAAATACGTCGCGAGAATCGCGACGTCTTGCACGTTCGTGATTCTACCGCCGTAGATGGCCTTTTCGCATAGTCCGTGAATGTACGCCCATCTGGGCGGACCGTGTTCTGCCGATTAAAATCGAAGCGGCGTTTAAGTTTCCGACCCCGCGTATGCGGTTCGGCGTTTTTATATTTGGACGCCAAACGCGCGACACGTTATCGACGTAAAATGCGTAACCAATATTTTAACCGTACGTTCGTGATCGAAAACAGTTTTCGCCGGGCTATCTGTCTTTTACGGCGTACGTTCGTTTATCGGGGGGGACTCGTGACCGATTTGAACGCGACGGCGTAACGGAAATGAACGAATCGTTGACGAGGAAAATGTACGTATTTACGGAGTAATGGTTGACGTATAGGATAAAATCGGACGTTTCCAACGGGCGATTAACATTATATATTTACATACGTGTACGTGGGAGCTAAGAAACGTTTCCATAACCGTTTTCACTCGAAATACGTTTTCGGAAATTTTTTAAAAAAAAAAAAAAAACGTCGCGAGAACTACGGTTACGAAAAAACGATACGCGGTCATCGACGTCGATATTTTCGACATCCAAGTGGAAAAATGTACGCGGCGCTGCATTTTATAACGGACAATACCCGGTGTGGTTACGGCCGGTTACCACCGTCAATTGAGGTTACGTTCGTGTATTAGCGCGGCGGTCCGTAATAATTATACGCGTTCGTTTCCCGATCGATTATACGTGGCGCGCGAGCGCTTTCGAATTCGTACGCGCCAAAGACGGCGAGCGTATTACCGATCGAAAACCCTTTCGCGTCCGCTTACCCCGACTCGTCGATTTTTGTAGAACCCCGAGAGCCGCGGACAGGTCGGAATCGTTGAATTCGTAGTACCGGGACCATCCCTGCGGTATGTACGTCCTACGTTCCAGTACGATGGAGTGAAACCACGCTAAAGCGTAAACGGACTTCGTTTCGTCCGAAGAGCGGTTCCACTCGACGCGTTCGTTCCGCCAAATGTCGTAGGCCCGTCTCATGTTCTTCTTGACGCCGTGCGGCGCCTCGTACGCGACTTTAACGCACGTCACGACCAACGAATGTTGGATTTTGTCACTGTACTCCGTGGTCATCCACACGGCGAACCTCTCGTGCACGTCCCCCAACGACGTCAGTCGTTTCTCGAGCGCCGTCAACAGGGACGCCGAACACAAATGGACGTTCTTCAGCACGATCCATTTCGGTTGCGCGCACAGCGCCTGGAGCGTCTCGAGGTCCCCGTGGTCCTCGCCGCCCATCGCCATTTCTATACAGTTCGCGCCCGTCGCCCGTTTGGCCAACGTCCGAAGTTCGTCCGCCGGGTCGGACCCGATGGACGTTATTATCATCGTCGGTACCGCGTTGTCTTCGGCCAATTTGGTCAGGTCCAACGTCGACGGCGACAGATCGGCCAGTTCTAAAGTGACCGGACGTTTCACACGCACTTTTATATATGCTACCTAAACGCGCCTAAAAACTATACGCGCATACTTAGTTGATTGAGCGAAAACGTCGTCAAAACTTTGTGCAATCTGTCTGGTTTCAGAGCCTGTGTTATTAACACTTGTTGGAACCCGGTAACGTCGACCGCGTTCGGAATACCGGAGTTCGTTGTTTCCACAAAGGTTTTCCAAACGTTTTGGTTGTCCAGCTGGAGTTTTTCGTAAAGTTCCGGTACCGATTCCTGACGGTAAAAGAACGTCAACCGTCTAGCGCGATTGGGGGGAGGGGGGGCGCTAATATACCGTATTGGACTATACGGGACAATACGGTCGTTACCTTTAACGAATACACGTCGAAAGCCCGGTCGTCGTCGATCCATTTCGGAATATCGTTTTTAAAGTTCGACGTTTCGTCGACGTTCGTCGCCTTTTTCCCGATGAACAACTCCCATTCCTGCGGAAACCGAATCCGTTTCAAATCACTCGATCGTATTGGACGGGGTATAAGACGTATTTAAGAGGTACGAACGTTGGGACCGAACTGGCCGGGGTTCAGTTTATAGGACAAATGCAACGCGAACGTTAATCGTTGATTTTTGAACAGCGACCTCGAAACGTAATCGTACACTTTGTGCAATAGTCTTGTTTCCTGGTTCGCCGGTGCCGCGTGTTCCTGAAGTTCGACGGGTGTTAATTAGCCGAAATATATCGAAACCTACGTCGTCTCGTCGTTACTTTCAACGTCGATTGGAACAATTGGACAAACGTGGCTAACGAAATCTGACAGAAACGGTTGATAATAAACAAATCTTTCAACGCGAAATATAGGCGCGAAGCGTAACTGGAAAACGGCCTGTACGCTTCACGTTCGGATTCCAGTTTGTTTTGCACCATCAACGATTCGTCCAGCGATCTCGATATGTCCGTGCTGTTGGTCTTTATGCTGTCCAACGAATTTAGAAGCTCCTAAAAAAAAACAAATCGGGGTGAACGCCACCGAAACCGGTTTCCGCAATCGGTAACTTACTTGGTTTTCGAGTATGTTGCCCCGCGCGTCCGCCAAATCTTTCAGCACGTTCTCTTGCGAAGTGTGTAGCTTCGATTTTAGCTCTTCTTCCGTGCGCAACAGTTCCAAGTGCATCGACTCTAATTTAGGATTTTCCACTTTAAGCGCGTGCCGCAGAAGCTGTAAAGGTCGAAACAATTTATAGTAACGGGACGGTAAACGCGTCGCGCGTGAAAAGCGGTCCGCCTCCACCCCCCCTCTCCACCTGTTCGGTGAGTCCAATATGATTGAGTGTGAAGTTGACTATGGTCAACAGAACGGATTGGTCTGATGATAACGTCAAATCGGCGTTACCGCTGAATAAATACAATTGGAAATTTTCGTTGTAATCCACGAGTCTGTCGGCTATTTGGATCATTTTTCGGCTACCTGAATCGACACGTTCGGTAGTGATATTAGTATTCGAACGTTATTCATATTGTGATTGTATTTACCTTCGATTATAAAATCGTTTCTTAACACGGGTACAAGTATAGGGCCAATTTCGCTTACGTTGTATATTATTAACGTTTTACCGAATCTGAACGAAAAGAAAAAAAACAAAAACCCGTTTAATTCTTTTTTCGAATAGCCGTTCGCGACGACGCGGAATAATTAAACGAAACGGTTCAAAATAACCCGCTTACCGAACAGCTAATTCCAAACTAGAATATAGTTTCGGGTTTTCGAACGACGTAAATTCCGTAGAGCTGGAAGCCATTTTTGATTTTAACCACTCCATGACGCCGTTATTGGGATCGATGATTAACGGATAGAATTTGGCCTGCGATCAACGTCGTCCCGTCGTTATTTAATCGACGACGAATGTCAACGCGACGATATTACAAATACTTACCGAAATCCGAAGGTTTTTAATCTGTCGGGAAAAATTCAACGTAAAAACGGTACCGCCGAATCGCGGAACGTATTTATTATAACGGTATAGTTTACTTGTTTAAGTATAATAGCGTTTTGATGCGACGTTTCATCGGACGGCAGACCTTCGGTATTCCATTGAAGCAACTGGCGTTCGGATTCCACGAACGTGGAGAACAGAAACGCGTTCGAATTCAGTTCGTATTTCCATTTTTCAATTTTTTCGGCACGTACACTGTCTGAACATCCCGATAAATACGTCACGAACGCGGACGCCAATAGGGTGTTCGGCAACAGGTCTTTTAAACTTGACGACAATTCGTTTACCTGTACGATCGGAACATTTTCAACCGCCTTTGGCACCCAACGATTTCGACCGTTTATCGCGCGCGCTTTTATAATTAATTCCCCCCGACGAAAAACCGTTAACATTTTCGGCGTTTTACTACAATCGTTTAATTTATAACTATTTAGCGCAATATTCACGTAGTTTTGCGCCGTCGGTAACGGACGCCGCGCCAATTTTATAAAATACCTGTACACCCCATCGTGAAAATTCGTCGTCCAATTTTTCAACCAGTTTTTGCGCCGATTCTATGGTTTTCTTCTCCTTGTTGATGTTTAATTCGATTTCCGCAGCTTCTTTCGTGTTGACGTTCAGTTGTTCTCTTAATTCTAGTACGTTCTTTTCGACACTGTCTAATCCGTCGCTTAAAAGTTCGATTTGTTCTTCGGCTTTTTGTAACTTCCTGTGTGGACAAAAAAATAATCATCGTACGACAAACACCTCGCGCGATCAATTTGTCATTACGATTTCAACGAAGCGTGTTCGGTTTCCAACGGTTTTATTTTGTGCAATATGTGAGAGTACGCGACGTTGGCCACCACCCACGACGCTAACGGGGCAGCCGCAGCTGAAGCTCTCTTGGCGTTTCTCGAGTCGAACGAGTCCCGCTTAGACTCTAGTAGCTTTTCTACCGAGTCCCTGTTGGTCTCCGAAATTCTACGGGCGTCGAAGAACCGTATGTCCTCCTTTACGCCCCTCTTGGCCAGGAACGTCTTCATACTGTTCCACGACGTGTCCTGTATGCCCATCAGCCGGAGAACACCTTCCAATATGTCCCTAATTACTTCCGGTGGCGCTCGCAACGATCTAATTTCTGTTAACGCTTCAGATTTGATGTTACTCACGGCCGCCTGGGCTTCTTCTATTAACGGCTCTACCTGCGCCAACTCTAGATCTATTTCTTTTTTCCTAAATATTCGTAATATCGTTTAGCTATCAATCACGTTACGAGTATTGGTTAGGTAAAATCAATAGTTGGATTTTAGTTTTTTTTTTTTTTATGGTACCTATTTAGATACGGTGAAATTTGATTAAACCATTTCGACATAAATACGGAGATAATAATATTCAATCTTATCTCAAGGATAATTATTATCACACCCGATACGCGTTTTGATTTTGATTTACGAGAATTCATTTTATTATTATTAAAAACTATTATTTTGTACTTGTAATTTACAAAACTATACGCGCGTAATAGTTTAACGGACCGCACCATATACCTTTCGTTTAAAACGTCGTTTTTTATTTGAAACTCTTTCCTCAGGCTTTCCATTTGTTCCTTTTTGGTATTGGCTCCTTGCATGGTTCTCGAAATCATATTCAGCGCCTGATTAGCTTTTGCTTGTTTTTCCGCTAATTTTGTTTCTTGAACACCGGCATCAGATTTCAGTTTGGCCACGACACTTCTGGCGTCAATTAGTTTGGACAGTCCAGCCTTTTTTACATTTTGAATTTTAATAAAAAAAAATATACACGTGTATACGTTATTAAATTAACCGTATACAATTTTAATACGTATATTACTTTTAAATGCAATAATCGTTTGTTTATTGATTCTTGTTTGTCCAACAATAAAACACTAAATGTTTGTATAAATGATATGTAACGTCTTGGACAAGTATTCATCCAAGTTTCAGCTTCTCGGTGAATATTGGCAAAGTACGTGACGTGTTCATTAATATTAGGGAATTCGGTCGTTATTTTATTTCTGAAATTTGAGTAAAATATTACAAACATAACCGTCGTTGTTTACGTTGCTAAAACCTTTTAAAAATGAGTTCCGGTATTATTTTCATAGTTTCGTCGTCCCATCTATCTAGCCATTTGACGTGACTATGATCCAGCACCGCTGGACTGTTCTCTAAACAAGTGTTGAAAAATTCGCTCTCAGAATCCAAAATCATTACCACGTGTAAATTATTTTTTATTCCTAAAATCGAAAACATAACGGTAAATTGTTTAAATTTTTTGTCGCGATTCGACTAGCTACATATATCCGAACGTTATTATTAAAAGGAAAAAACAACTCGCTTTGCGTGAAAAACTCCGTCGGTGTTCCGTCGAAATTTTGTTGAGAAATTTGATCGTTGAGCGGTGTACATAACGATTCCAATTCTTCGTTTTGATACAGCCCCATTACTTCACCGGTCACTATTAAACAACTGACAATGTCGAGTACTTCCTTGTTTACAATATGACACTCCTCAACAACATAATAAATCTCTTCGTTTTCGATTCCGCACGCGTGCAATATCTAATTGACAACGTTTTTAAATAAGTGACCCCGTTCGTACGTCTGAATCGTCCGAGTCGTACCATTTTTATATCGTTTTGAAACGAATTCAAATTAAAAATTGGCCGTATTTTAGGCGAAATAACTGTCGCGTTATGTCTAGACGCCACGAGTCTCACGGCTAAGTTTCTTCCTATCCCTAAACGTCCCACTAATAACAAACATCCTCCCGGTTTGGTCAAAACTCTTTCGCAATCCGCTGTCAGTGCATATAGTAGTTCCGTGTTCAACTCAATGTCTTGATTCGTAGTTTCTAAACGAAATTATCGGTCACGTTAAATTCAAACGTTATAAATAAGCGGTACGAATAATCGATCCGGCAAATTTTGTGTACCGTTCGTAATAATACATTTTTCAACAATTTTTTTCCATTCTTCCACGTTAACTTTCGAAAGTATTCCAATATGTTTCGGATCGATTTTTCTTTCGCACATGTAAATAGTATCTAAAACGTACGTATTTTATAGGCAAAACGTACGTACAATCTAATACTCGTGTATTCTTAGATCTATATAGGCGATTCGTTAACTACGAATTATTAATTTTTTCTAAAAGCATTAAGTTAATTAAGAAAGAAAATGTCTATTAATAATAAACGTAATATTAAAAAATCTACATCGTAGATTCGCGGTTATTGCGAACCTCCTTGAATTTTATTCTAAAGTATGATATAAATGAAACCTTCGTATTTAATATTCAATCGATGATCGGCGTAAATCTTACGAATTATCTCTTCGAATTTCTTTTTATCTTCGTATTTTACTAGTCTATCGTTAAATACGCAATTCGCCTCGAAAAACAAAACCTGGAATACCGTTTTTATTAGGATTTTAGGAATTAAAAAAAAACCGCGTAACTCCTTTTATACTTGAGCTGCGTTGTTTTCTTCATTAAATTTGTATCTACTCAGGTTCTGGCATAACTCGATCAGAATATGATTCGTGAATACGTAATGAGGCGTTTGTACCGACGTTAACGTGTCTCTAGTCTTTAAAGTAGGAAAGTTATTATATATTTATAAAATAATCGCGAATCTTTATATTTTACCTTTATTAATAAATCTACAATGACGTTGGTAATTTTTGATTTTTCTTCAATCATAGTCCCTAAATATCCCGAGCAAATTTTTATAAGTTCTTGTTTTTCGGGCGCTCTATAAAACGTATTATTTACAAACAAAATTATTTATTCGCTCAATATTAAACTATACGATGTTTTCGTTTACTCGATGTGTAAAATGTTACTAGCTGAAATAAGTCTCGGGTTAATGCCGTCGATCGAAGTCAAACTATTGATCAACACAATGTTATTATCAATTCCTATCCATTCCAACGTAGAAGACTCATAAAATCCGCCGAAAAAAACCAACTGAAACGGTTCATTCGAAATAACGTCGTTACTTTGTGTTTCGAAAATGTACGAAGTACAACGAACAAAAAAAATTGTCGACGTTTATTACGTTGTTCTTACTTGTTGTATGAACGCAGCCAAGTGTATGGTACCCCATTTATCCGACTTTACGTGGTTTAAGTTTTTGAAATGCAAAATCAATCGTTCCGAATTTTTCGGTCGATACACTCTACCTTTGTTGTTGGATACTATTATGCAAACCTGAAATTAACGAAACCACTCCGGTAAACGTTTACCGTAACTAAATCAACTACAGGCGAACTATTATTAAACGTTTTAATTCGTTTTTGATTATAGAAAATTAACGAATATAATTAGCGCGTACTGTTCTTATGTTTAATTACTTATTGAAATACCTGTGCCATTTTTAATAAAACCTGTTCGGGCGACGTTTGAGCGCTACAATGGATTGTAACACGTTCGGTTCCTCTCAGAAGATTTGCGCATTTCACGATAATGTTGCTGGAAAAATGTAACGTCGTATTTATTTAAAACATGTTAACGATAAATCTCGTACCTTTTAGCGGACGCCGACGGTCCGATAAGAAAAATCGATCTACTATGTTGAAGCCATTCGATTAAAATATCCGTGGCATGCGCTATTCTCGGTGTTTCAATTAAGTCTCCAATTTTATTCCCGGATAAATTTGAATTTTCCGCGTCTAGTAAATGGTACGCTTCTATATTATCTCTGGCCCGATTATAACGATAATATTTCGTATCGGTTTCCGCCACGTACTCGCCGAACATTTCGAAAACCTTTCGTCGATATTTCAATTAGTATTCCGTCACTCCGGCGTGTATTACACACACTTTATTTACCGTTTTCGAAAATATCTCCCTTCGACACGCAGTTAAATTCGCCCCTAATCCGTTAATAAGACAAACGGCGAAGTGCAATTTCGATTTGACGTCATTTAGGAGGTATAACGCGTTTTTTACCGTTGATATCGTAGAGCACGGACATACGCGTTGTCCGTCCGTTTCCAACCATTTGAGCGCTTCAAAATATTCAAACATACATTACTTCGCCGATTTACTCGCGCAGTTACGTTTTGTCGTATCTGTTTACCTTTATACGTTTCGGTTTCGTACTCGTTTATCACGTTACTATTAGGGTACATATTAATCCAGGAATCAAACACGTTTTTTATATTCACGTCTTCTTCGCTATGTACGAAAAACCGCGGATAATATTCGTAAACAATTACCTAATCGTTCGTGTAAACGCCTTACCTGAGAAGAATTATACCCATTCTGGACACAGTGGCGGGCGACGCGTGGATAAGGGAATGGGTTTCAAAAATAAAATTCACGTTATCGCCGAATTGTATTCGCCAGCCGGACGGTAACGTTAATAGTCTGTTATCATCCAGAACTGAATTGAGTGATTCTATCCATTCGGGGTCAACATCTCCGTCAAATATTATCCAAGAAATGATATCTGCGAATATCCGTTTAAAACGCGGCGTTTATATCAGCTGTACGGGACGGTTTCGAGAAATACGCGTAGCGGCTTGTCAATATTAAAAGACGAAACAAAGTCGGCGTTTGGTTTCGTATAATTGAAATTCGGAATCCTATTCGCGAAAGGGTAACGAAATGTTCAGTATCGTTTAGGACGATAAACCGCACGTTTTAACCGAATCGAAGCACGTAATTAGAACTTAGGGAACGCTATTATCTTAAAATGTGTCGACTTTACCGGCGTTCTCCGAGTACGCTTGTTGGGCAGCTTTACTGATGATTCCATCAATCCATTGACGCGTGTCCAAATCAACTTTTCCTAAAAGTTGCGCTCGGGTCTGGGCTTTCGGGTTTATGTTATGTATTTTCATATTATTATTTTTGGTTAACGCCTAAACATAACGTATTATTACAAGAAATGATCGGATATATCGGTTGTATTATTTTTCTATCATTACGCGCGATAGGAGCCGAACGATTGTGGTTTTGCCAGTGGACGGTGGACCCATGACCACTACACCCATGCGTTGTTGCAGTTGTTCGTACAGTTCGATACATTTTTGCTCCTAAAACGAGTACACGTAAATACACTGGCGAACGGTACGGTTTTAAACCGAACGTCGATTTACTTGTCTTTGACTAATTTGTAATCCCATATCCTCGGCCGCTATTCGTATCCGTTCCGTCAGTGCATCGTATAGTTGAGGGCTATTGGTTATTTTCATTTCCGGGAATATGTCCGAAATGAGCGATTTGAATAGTACGCTATCGTCGAACGTCAGTTTCGATATTGTGTTCAATTCCAGCGCTCGTACAGCCACCGAACATTCTTCGGCAATCGAACTTGGCGGCGTAGACGCTTTCAAGATTGTACCGCAAAAACCAATCACCGTTTTCAGCGCTCGGAGGCCCCAATCGTAATGTTGTTGATTGCTTAATAATTGCCTTAAAAAAAAATAAATAGGGGCGAATTTTTTTTTTTTATAGTAATCAAACAAGCGTTTTAACGGAACGAACGCGATATTACTTGGCGGAGTCGAATGTCTCTACGAGTTTTTTAGCTAGCGTTTGCGGATGCTTAAATCCTTCGGCGTGGAGCGTTACGTTAGCTATCAACGTCTGGTCTGGTCTACTCATAACGACGGGCCTGAAAAGTTGCTTAAGATTGTCGGGTAATTTGTTCCTACCACCATAACCTTGCCCCGCCGGGTTTAACGTGACAAATATGCCCGCGTTCAAATTTAAATTAATCTGAAACGTGACGTTTAAAAACGCGGTGATTTCCGGTTATAGTATTATCGTAAACTAAAACAACGAAATCGTCGGGAAATCGCGCGGTATACGTTACGCAATCGTTTAGAATATTATACGACCTTTTGATTGTCCAAAATAAAACTGGTTTCTTTGTTTTTAATCGCTTCTTGGATTGGATGTATCCTAGTCGATATCATCGACAACGTGGAATCTTCTAGACGGTTGAATTCGTCGAAGCATCCCCAAGATCCGCATCTCGCCAATCCGATCAATATTCGCGTCAAGGACTTTATATCGATGCCTTCGTCGCAATTGAAAACTAACACTTGACGACCGAGTAGATATCCCAAAGCTTTAACCGATTCCGTTTTGCCGGTACCGGCGGGCCCGTATGGATTCCCTCCGAATCCCATGCTCATTGCCTGTTGAAGAAACACGGACGTTTGAAATCGAAATTGTCGAAAACGCGCGTTCAATTTTCACCTGCGTGAGCGTTAAATAGCAGTTGTCTGTGAGCGGAGTGTGAACCAGTTTAGGCGATATCCCTTGGTATTCGTACGAATACCGGAATTCCGAGTCCACCATTTTTACACTTATCTCGCCGCCGGAATGCGAATAAAACCTTTAAAATACGTTCGCTTACGGTTTTAGCCAAATTAACGAATACCAAGGCGTCTGGTTCAAACCTTATTTTGTTTTGCCATTCCCAATCGTTGATAGACGATACACGCGTATCGATAAGTTCGTCTACTACACTCAGATGGTGTATCGTGTCTAGAATTAGGCCCTTTAGTTTTAAACGCAACACGTTTGCTCCGCTAACCGCACTTTCCGCAATTAATGCCGTGTAGGCGTCCAATTGATTCTGAAACCGGTTTCAACGTTATGCGGGATTTTAAACGAATCGAAGTAAAAATCGTAAACCATAAAAATACGTTCTATTCGAAAACGTTTTAATAATTCGTTTTCCGCGTTTTTTTTTTTTAATTACCCGAAGAGATTTTCGTAATTGTTCTAATTGTCGGTTTTTTATCGCTTTTTCGCATCTTGAACTGAAAAGGACCTCATTTACCATACATAGTATTTGTGACGGATATTTTAACGGATCTGGTTCTTTTAGACAATTCACGAAACATATCTTTAATGTATTAGTTATTTCATGAACAAGTAATTGAAGCCATTCCTATAAAATCAGTATTTATATATTTTATGTACGTTTATTTAAGTAGTAATAGTTGTTTTTTAAATAATCGACGACTAATTGTTTTAGACGAACATAAACAAACGCGTGAAAAATGAATAAAAATATATTTTTACGAAAGTTTTGCCTGGAACACCAATCACAAAATACCTCGATTTCGTTAGTAACTTGTACGGGTTTGTTTAGATTTACGATCTCATTTTGTGGCGATTCAACGGCTATTATATTTCCAGACGAGTTAAAGTGAACGTTTTGTATACCGCTAAAAAGCTTTTTGAGATGCGCTTGCACGACAGACGCTTTTTTCGTTTGTCCGATCATTTCTAATAGGTCTTCGTCACTGAGGAAGTAAAACCTTGGAAAACTTTTCCGTTTGTCCTTCATTAACATACGACGAATTACGTATTTAATAAGACCGACGAGTGATTCGACGACACATAATCGATCAGCAATGTATTATTTTATTTACCTCGAGAAAATCGTTTAAACTTTTCTTCGTCGTTGCCAATAAATTAAGCGCGGATTCTAATATATTCTTCACGTTGTTTATTTTCAGAAATTGGACAACTTTCGAGTCCGACAATTGTTGCTGTATATATTTGAAATCTCTATCCACTCTATCAAATCTTAATTTCACTTCTTTATCAATTTTTAACGCGCCACTACCGAATATTGGATCTAAATATAACCACCTGTGACAACAAATATAGGATCGAACAATTTGGAATTATTCGTAACAATTTGACGCGTATACACACATAAGTATAGTATACTAATTATAGCGGCGATTTTAAATCGTGGCGCGTGCAACACGTTAATAAATTACGACAAATTTAATTTTAGGCGTTTTTTAAAAATGTACACGGATAAAAATTAAATATACATTTCCTAACGCGAACTCGCGGCCAAAATTGTTCGCGAATGAAAAGATTACGAACGTTTTATTTTTATTTTTAATAAGATCGGCGCTCCAATAAATCGTCGGTCCGACGTTTCGCGGATAGGTTCACAGCTTTAGAAATTATTTAAAAATTATTAACGAAATAGAAACCGAGTCGAACTACTATTTGTATTTATCTACAAATACTTCGTTATCGTCGATTTTCTAAAATCATAGCCACAGCCGATTAATGTACTCACTTTCTTTGTACGTGAGATAATTTTCTTAGGTACGTATCAAGTTCGATTAATTTACCTTCCCACGTGTTACACTTATCGACGAATTGTTCGTCGTCCGAGGTGTTTTTAATCGATTGCAGCAAACACTGTTTGTCTCCGATCTGCGCCAAACAGAAAAACCCGTAAACGTGTTTGTAGTATTTATTAAAAATTCGCGACCTACCGAATTAAATATAGTTTTGAAATCGCTAATGATACGAATATTCTGGCCTTTGGAGTCGACGTGATTTATGGTAGAAAAATGGGTTTCAAACGCCCATATATCCAATTCCGAAAATGCCTGTCTGATTGTTATTTCGCTAGCCGCTTTGGCGTTCAAATCCTATATATATATATATTTTTAGCTTTTTTATTTTACTTATAATCTCATTTTTCGTTTTACTTGTATGCTCGTCAATTTGTCTTTAATGTTGTCTTTTATTAAAATAAAATCTTCGAATTTTAAATGTTCAATATGTTTATACGGAATTCCGAGTATCGAAAACATTTCCATCCAATGTTTTTCGGTAAAAGTTTCGCCTTGGATGTATTTAATGCAAAGCGAAAACTCCTAAAGTACGAATATTTTTACAAAAACGATTGTCTAACATTTAATCGCGGCGCCATAATAATTATTACGATTCGTTACTTTCAATATTTCCAATTCGTTGTGAATTTTAATCGTTATCGCGGACGTCGGCACGTCCTTGAGGTGTTCTTGCCACTTTAAAATAAAATCCATCACTTTTTTGTACGCTTTACCACGAAATCCTATCCATTCTTCTTGCCCAACGCTTTGTAAATCTGAAACGTTTATGAACAATTTCACCAATTCTTATTGAAAAATATCCGTTACCTGAACGAAATTCGTTGTATAGGCCCCAAATATTTTCCAAATGTGCTATGTCGTTTTCTACGGAGTCATAAGCTCTAAAGTCCGGTGTTTCGATATAAGCGTCTGTACAATCGTTTCTGCAATAATAACATTATATATATTTTTTTTTCGCGATTTTTTTACATTCGAAACGTTTTAAAATTATATTCTATTTATGACATATAAGTAAATTTACGCTATTTCATTAAACTGTATATAATCGTTTCATTGTATATTACGCTTACATTAATTTATCTTTTTGTTCTTTTAAGGAATTCCATTCAGCACGGCTGTCTTTTAAGAAGTCTACGACCTTTTTCAATTTCGAATTATTTTCGTCTTCAAATCCTTTCGGTTTGTATTGTTGCCATTTCGATTGGAACGTATCGAGCATGGACGAAACTTTTTGAATTTCCATAGTTAAATTGCTTTTCATCGTTTCAATTTGTTGTTTCATAATTGTCTGGTGATCGTCTAACATATTTTTAAAATTTTCCCAATCGGACAACGTTTTACTTATTTTCTCAACTTTTTCGTTCGTCCAATTCGATAACACCTTTTGCTTTTTGATCATTTCCAAAACCAAAAGGTTCATCTGAAACAATTAATTACCGACTTGTAGAAAATAAACGGAAACGTCGTTAGTACGATAATATTACTTCGTGCGATTCGTCGACAATTTTTAAATGATTACTGTTCGCTTGTTTCGCGGATGAATAATTCCGTCGAAGTATATCGACCGATTCTTCGATAAATTTATTTATATTAGCCATATCGAATAGAATTGACGAATACAACGACGCGGACATTGCGTCCCAATAACGACGGTTATGCGTTTCCAATTCTAAGCGTACAGCTGCCGTACTGACAATGAAACATTCGACATTCAACTCGGCGCTATAATTAAAAAACGCGTACGAAATTTGAAAATGAACATTCGATATTTGCAAAACGGTAAGGTATAAGTCCGACCAATTGAGCTTAGCTATTTGCTGGCCCCACGATTTCGACGACCGGAAATTGATCTCCCAGTCGTGCGCCGTTTTGACGTTTTCTTCAATCATTTTTTCCATGTCGATCAGTCCGAGTACGACCTTGCTTTCCCATTCTTTTAATATGTCCCTCAAACGTTCAAATAAATTTTCGGCTCTCGAAAATAACTTGGCGAACTTAGGAGCGTTACTTCCGAACACAATAAACGACGTATTATTATTATTATCATCGTCACATCGGTAGTACAAACACGATTGTTACTTTTTTTACATACCGGTCTACGATGGATACAAATATAGAAACGGACGTATCCGCTATACCATGGAAACCAATTGGTACGGATATAAATTTTTTCAACTGCGAGAAATATTTCATCCGTATTTCTTCTATCGGCGGGTTGAACTTGAGTTGTCGTTGCCTGTGTAAACGTTAATCATTTCGAAAAAAAACGATCGATTTTCAAACGTATAACCGGTTTATAATCGACCTTGAATATACGATTTACCTGTACACGATGTCTATTCTGAAATCGGGCAAATGTTGGTTCAACGCTTCTAATCCAATTTGATATCTGTGGTTTAAAGCTTTGTAAATTTGGTAATCCAGGTGCGTTTTCCACGCTTCGCAGTTGGAGAACTTGAAACAAATTCGTATTCGATAAAACGCCATAATGCCCGTGTAATGATAATTATCGGTCGTTACTTTTTCCTCGACTTGCCGTACGATATCTCTGACGCTTTTCAATTCAAGCCTCCATCGATGTTGCTCTTGTAAAATGTCTATGTCCATCAGGTTTACAATCTAAAATTGCGTTCGACGCGTGTAACGCGAAAATAATTAATAAAATAGGCCGGCAACGATCGTTTTACCTTATTCGATATGGCTTGATGGTAATTCGCCAACGATTGGTTTTCCAGCGAAATCTTTTCCACGATTTTCCGCATTTCCATTATGTAATTATCGACCGAACGCGTATCGGTCCACGTCACGGACTGTTGCTGTTTGACCAGATTCGATAACTCGATCGCCGACGACAACATCATAGGCCTTTGGCTCGGAATCATTCGGTCTCCTATTGTGTTGTGGAACGAAGTTATCTAAAGTTTGGCGTAATTAATTCGTTAAACGAATCCAGCGGCAACGCATTCGTTTGGTTTACTTGTTCGAGACACTTCGCTTGTCGCAAAAATTTACCGCCCATTTTCGACACTTTTTCTATCTCCGACGGAATGTTATAGCCGAGAATTTTCAACATTTTCACCTCTCTAATTAACAATTCTATATCCGGATTGAAATTTACCTTCATCAGTTTATCGGATTGAAAGTAAATCACCGGTTCGTTAGAATTTATCCTTAAAAATAAAAACGTCGAACGATATTTGAATAGGTTCCTATATATATGTATAATCAAATATGAGGCGTTAAATCGTCGTATTATCGCGTAAACGGTTACGTTTGAAAATTCCGCGTATATATAAATATTTGTATAAACGTGTACGCCGAAATTAAACGATCTAAACGCACGTAATTACGCGTTATTCTACGATTATTACAACTAACCGTAGTAATAGTTGTTCGTCAACCGTTTCGGTATCGCGAAATTTTTTAAAAAGTACTTAAAACGGCTAGGACGTGAAAATGATACGCTTTCGCGAACGTTTCGTAATATAATCTCGAATACGCCGTATACGTCGCGGTATGTTAATTATTTACGTACCGCGATCGTATGAGATTGTACGTAAAACGAAGTATTCGCGCGATAATAGCGGGCCGTTATAATTAGAAGCCGTTAGGCGGGACTTTAGTTTTCGTAAATATTCAAAGACACTTAATAGGCGAACACGTTTGCGTGTGTGTCGGGGGTAAAAAGGGATTGACACCCTCGTAAACGCGCCGTCGTTTTATCCGCAATTTATCGCGCGTACCGAAAATGTTCGTTTTTAACGGCCGATTTTCTGTCATTCAACCAATCATTATAAGTCTCCGTCATCGTGTCGCCAATAACTTTCTTTTGAATCGCCATCGTATCTTTCAGTTGCCGGTAATCGTCGAAGTGAACAAGCACGCGGTCGCTCACTTTTTCAATGTCGTTTATCTGAAACTCGCGCGTCGGCATAATTAAATATAATATACGGCGACACAATCGAAAAATATTCATGAGCCACCACCGCCATCACCTTAGCTTCCTGTTGTTTCAACGAATACAAAACGCTCACGATCGGCTCTAGACCGGCTAATTGTAATATATTCGTTTTTCGGTTATGCTCGCCGTCGGCGTTGTCGCCCATCGCGTTCACGATTCGCTTCAAGCTATTCAGGAAATTCTCCAACTCGCCTCTCAGTTGAGCGTAAACGTTCGGCCGTTCGATTATTTGCCGATAACGGATAATTTCGTGAACGAGCTGTTAACGAGTCAAATAACCAACGTGCCCGAACAACAAACAATAAGCGCTACTTACTTCCGTCGTATTCGATTTTTTACGATTAATCAAACTCCGAAGTTTGCCGGCTATTAAATCTTCGGCCGGTCGTAATTTCTGTTCAAATTTTTCCACAGCGGCCGTCCACGTCTCTCGAGTGTAAGTATTCAGTTGGTACACGCCCTCGAATTCTTAAAACAAAAAACAACCAAAACGATATTCGCGCCGTTCGTATTTCGCGCGTGTATAAATAATCGATAACCTCCCCCCCAAAAAAAAAAAAATAAACGAACGTTTACCGTAAAACGATTTCAGATTTTCCGCCGTTCTTAACTTTTCTTGTTCGTACACAGTCAACAGTTTTATTATTTGGTAATTTACGCGCAATATCGATATTATCTGAAATAAATAAACACCTCGTCGATAACGATAATAATAGTATAGCCTCCCGCGGGCGCTTCGAGTTCTCGTACCTCTTCGACGTGATCGGAAAAAGCGATCAGATTTTCCGGCGAATATTTCGGACCGACCCATTTGTGATGCGAGTAATTAGGCCAGTACAGCACGGTCAGTTGTTCGCACGTTGTAACCCATTTGCGACAGGCTCGTTGACACGTGTTCAACAATTCGACGTTGTCGCGACAATTACCGGCCCATACGCGCGTGCTCTTCGTGGCCCGCTGTATTCGCCGTACGATACCGTCGCCTACGATTTCCAACAAGTGTTCCATTCTAGTTTGGGGATATTCGACCTCTTCGATTTTCCACACGTCGTCCAGACAGTTGTGTACGCTCTCCAAACAGTCTTCCATATCGTGAACGGTGGCGTCCCTGAAAGAAGAAGAACCATTGGTTTTTACGCGCGACCGAAGCAACAACGCCCGGGTCGTGACGAAATACTTCAGGCGTCGCGTTACTGGCGAAAATAGGGAATATATTTTCGCGGCCGCCGCCGATTCGGCCGCGCTGCTCGCGTTAGCCTTCACCATCAGCCAATAATCCGCTTCGTCTTCGACGTCCAGTATAGCTAAACGGAATCAATTAGTTTACGCACGCTCGGGGGGCGCCTTCGGGCCTTTGATTACCTCCTAAACGCGCGTCTACCGCACGATTGTTCGGCCGAGCAGTAACCGACGACTTCAATATGGTCGTTTTCAAACCAATCTCCAGGTCCGAAACGAGACGTTGTAGTCGCGGGTCTAGTTTTATTACCGATTCCGTGTCCTGAAACGCGACCATAACGGGATAATCAATCGGATATAATAAAAACGACACCTGCTGTGTCGTCGTATGGATTACATTCAAAAGCGACGGTCCGTATACGTAACGTAAACTATGATAAAGCGTTTCGGTGGGCGAATCCAACACGGAGTATACGCTTATAATCGTGTGCAGATTACGTTCCGTAATCGTTTCCGGCCGTATTTTGTAAAATACTATCACTTTGCCGTTCCTCCGGTCGTTTCGAAAAGTCTGAAAACGGAACACCGCCGTGAATGATACCGATATTGTGTCGCCGGTGGGCGCTTACGATTCCGTCGGTCGCTTCCAGCGTACGGGCGTCCGCGTTCGTCACGTACACCGTACAGCAGCCGGACGTGTCGAGGAAAGCGCGCAAATGTTCGGCGCCCGATTTCCAAACGGCGTCCGCCAAACCGAAAAAGGTACCTACGAAAATCGACCGGGTCGTTAGACGCCGCGTTCGCGCACTTACCGCCGTCGGATTAAAACGCCCCCCCCCCATCGTTTCGCGCACCAGCCGTTTTCGTGACGAAATGTTCCCGGACGTCGTCGGCCATGTCGATTTTTCCAAAAGCCGACGATGGTAATAAGCAGCGACGAATAATTTCAAAGACGATTAAAAGCGTGCCGCCGGTGACGTCCGACGAACGTTAGTAACGCGCCCGTGTACCCGTGGTTCAATTTGTTGTCGAAACGATTACCATGGCGACGTCCAACAATAACATACCGCGACTACGTCACACGCGTGACGTAAATCGGTCTCGCGATAATAGTTTATTACGGACGTGTATATAATGTGTATATCGTGTACTCCGAAAATTTCTCGTTCAATCCACGTAACGATTTGTGTTACGATATTTTCGAAATATTATCGGGTCGTGGGTGATACGTTAAGAACCCCCCCCCCAGGGGACGTCTGCCCCGTTGTTATAGATTGTGGAAAAGAAAAAACCGTCAGCTCCCGGTTTGACATTTAAAGTAAATAACCCGTCTCCCTTTCGACAAAATTATTCGTTTCGATCCGACCGACGATCCGAAATCGTCGTCGGTCGACGCTTTTTTCTCGTTGTCTATTCATCTTCCCCCCCCCAAAATCATCGTTTATTACATCCGTGAACAATCGTTAACGATAATAGTACGCCGGTATTTGGACGCGGTTTTCGAGTCTTTAAACGTAAAAGTTACGTTAAATAAAAAAAAAGTCGAACGTTAAGTAGCCCGTCGTTTCCAACAGGTTATCGCGTACGTCGTTCAGACAATTATCTATGTTCTCTCCCGTATCGTGAACGGACGTGTCTTCGAAATCAGAATTATCGGTTTTCGCGTTCAACAACGTTCGATGCTCTCTCTTCGTTCGGGCCGTAAAACGTCCGAAAAATAATTTTCGATTAATTTCCGCGCTGTACAATTTAACGACGCGTAATAAACAATTTTGTTCTCCCCCCCCCCGGGGTACGTATATTTCGCGCACAGCCCCTCGTGTGACCATCGCGCGCCGTTGTGCGTATGTCGTCAAATACGGGCGAAAGCAAAAAAAAAAAACGCCCGTTGGCTAAATAACATACAGCGCGTTACGTGCACGTCCCAAACGATCGTCGTCAATTACTAAATTAACTATCTATATTCGAAAACCTTTGACCCGTACCTAGGTCGTTAGTCGATTCACACTCCGTAAACGAAAACCCTCGTGAATTATAACGAACGGACGCCAATAATAATAATCGAAACGTCGACGCGATTACGAGTGTCCGATTAACGTGAAAAAACGTGTCGGTGCCGGAATTGATACGCGCCAACAACGGTAATTGACGCGCCTCAAGGTAACGTCGTTCGGTTCGTATCGGAAACGCGCGCGCGTACGGGCCGGTAACGATTAATCCGACGGTCCGTTTTTTCAAAAAAACAATCGTCGGCCCGTCCCACACACACGGCGCTCTTACACCGACGTATATTACCACCAAACGGCCGACGTCCGGCGGAACGCGTTCGTCGTAAATTTAGTTATCGGCGTAATTACGGTCGATGAAAATAACCAACGTCGTGTACGACCAAATACCGTAACTGCTTGGCGTTTCGGTACCGAATCGTTACACGGCGCGGTCGTTTTCGCGTTTCGTCCGGTGGCCGTTATTTACGCGTAAAAACGCGCCCGTCGTCCCCAGAGCTGCCCGGGGCCACTTTCACCTGCGCGCGTAATGTCGAAAGCGTGTTCCGTCTTTACGTACGCGGTCTTTATTCGCCGCGTAGGTAATATATCTTATCGTTATTGTTATTATTAGACCATTATTCGTGTTTCGTTTTTTTTTTTTGTTCCGTTTATCATCGACGCAGGGGGGTCACGGAGGCCATTTATACCGACCAAGCGTCGGTAGCGTACTAATCGTTCAGTAACATCCCATGGAACGTCACGGACGCGGCGACTACCGTTCGTGCGCCGCTACCGTGTCGGACTCCGTAAATCGCGTTGATTACGGTTAACTCGAGGGGAAAAGATGAACGCTCCGGCAGCCGCGGCGAGTTGTTCCGACAAGTTGCGGCACAAAATAAAAGTTAGCGGACTCCCGAGATTCTATTCGCTGTTGGTAAGTAGTTTCGATCGTTTTTCAGTTTGTACCAAACACGGCGCGTAAATATATTCGGACGGAGCAGTCGTCGGAGACGAACCACCGGAGCGAACCGGGAATTTACACGCGAATCGAAATCACCGCGTTATTAAACCGCGCGGTTTTTGTCCGACGGCGATGACGTTAAATACGTTCGCCCGGGTTTCTTCTCCGTTTTTAACATTCGCGGTTCAACGACGATACGCGCGCACGCGAACTGCCGGCCGCGGCGATTGTATAACGCCGTACGGGCGAACTGTCCTTGTGCGCAGGATCCGTTGCTGCAAGAATTTCTGAAAATGATCAACGAGGAGCTGAAGCTGAACTGCGTGCACGCCAGGTACAGCAAAAAGGGCAACGCGTGGCTGTACCTCACGTTCCCCACCGAATCCGAACAGGCGACCGCGTTGACGTCGCTGAAAACGTACAACTGGAAAGGCCGGTCGTTGATTAGCACGGTTGGTTGATTGCCGGCGGGATCGATCGGACCGTAAATCCGTATTAGTTAGTTACAGCGGACACGCCGAAGGCGAACGCCTCGGCCGTCCACGCGGACGGGAAGCAAGCGGCGAAAAGACCGAAACTGGATATACCGCTTAGCGAACAAGTGCTGATGTCCACGATACCGTATCATAGTATCGAATACGAAGAGCAAGTGAGTTTGAAAAAAAAGGCCGTACAATATACATGACGGTCGCGTCCCAAAGTCGTATGGCAACCGAATCGCCGCCAACCGCGTGGTTGACCGTGCTCGTGGACGTATTATCGTTATTCGTTTGTCGCAGTTGAGGAAGAAGAGCGAAGAGGCGAGAATATTGTTTCAGCGGCTGGGCACGATAATACGGCGGAAGCAACCGCCGTTGGCCGATTGGTGCGCGATGCGCAAACGGCAGTTGAATAGCGACCTGGCGTTCGAACTGTCGGCGATCATACCGTCGCGGAAAGTGGACCGGTACCGGAACAAATGCGAATGGAGCGTGGGTGAGTAGCGCGGACGGCGTCGTTTTCGGGGGGACGTTTCGAGGGACGGCCAACGGTTACTCTACAACGAACTGCACGCGTCCACCCGGTTTACTCGACGTCCGGTCTATGTGACAGACCCGAGCGAGCCTAACTCAGGGGCGTCGTCGGTACCGCCCCCCCACCCGTTCGGGGTGGAACGTGGGGTTGGTTAGGCGCGCAACGACCCAACGGAATGGGCGCGTCGTTACACTGTAATGTACCCACCGGACTGGGTTTGAATGTGTACAGGAATAAATCCCGAGAGCGATTCAGTGGCCGTTGGGCCGAGGGTGAAAGATTCGATGGACGGAATCCACTATGTCGGTCCGCCGGACTGCCTAAGAAATTTGCCGATACCAATGATCACGTTAGCGAAGGTAGTGTAACTTTGAACGTTTATCCATTTTGTTGTTTTTAATCGAGAATGTTCGACGTATATATATATATGTGTGTGTATTGTCGTACGTCGGACGGACGCGCGTTTTATTTCGTCATTTCACCCGTTTCGGGAATTTTAGCCCATTTTTCCTACGCCGCTTTCTCTTTTCCGCGTATTACGAACCGGACGCCCGCCGTTCGTCTCTCTTATATATGTCGCGTGTCCGTTAGAAATTCGAAGAGTTCGTGAAACACCACGCCGAGGACTGGAAAATATGGCGCAATATGATTGTACGTATGAACGAGGACGGCGAAGTAATGGTGTCCATAGTGGTCAACCAGCAACCGTTGGGTTCCGACAAACTAACCGCCGTCAAACGTTCGATATCCGACTGGGTTCGTGACAGCGTCACGGAAAACGTGGTGTCCCTGTACTTTCAAGTGCACGGCGACAAGTGAGTCGCCCCCCATACGTTCGTTACCGTAATTAACGTTCGTCAATTTTTGTGTCGTTTCCGACCCTCGGGCTATTTGTTTCGCGTACAGGGCGTCGCTGGCCGATTGCATCGGCACGCCGATCGAAGCCGAACTGCTGCGGGGACAAAAGTACATCACGGAAAGACTGTTGAACCTATCGCTGGAAATCTCGCCGGCCACGTATTTCCGTTTAAACAGTTCGGGCGCCGAGCAGCTGTGCAAAGTGGTGGCCAACCTGGCCGACGTCACCGAAAACACCACCGTTTTGGATTTGTTTTGCGGGTCCGGGTGTTTGGCGCTTACCCTAGCCGCGGTACGGTATTACAGTTTATATTTATGATTACGAGTCGCGTCGTGTTTACGCGGGGCCGCCGTAATATAAGTACTACACAGGCCGAGCGCGGCCGCGTTTTCGTAATTGCCCGTCGTTCGCGTAATCGAAAACCGGCGGTGTTTCGTGTGCCGCAGACGTGCAAACAAGTGGTGGGCATCGAGCTGATCAAGGCGAATATATTGGACGCGAAAAGGAACGCGGAACGGAACGGGATAAATAATTGCGAGTTCATAGCCGGCCGGACCGAAGATATTTTGGACTCGGTACTCGAAAAACTGAAAGGGCACACCGTAACCGTGATCATGGATCCGCCGCTAACCGGAGTCAGTAAGCGAACTACGCGTTATTAAAACGTCGACCGAACCGAGAGCGCCGCCGTGCTTTCACGATTTTCGTTGACCATTTTTGTTTGTTTTCGAAGGCACCGGATTGGTCCGAACCCTACGGAAATTCAAAGAGGCCGTAAATTTAATATACGTCTGTTCCAATCACAAGTTGCCGTTGAAGAATTTGCTAGATTTCTCTTCGGTCGTCAGATACTGGCAAAAACCGATGGACTCCGACCCGTTTCTACCGCTTCGCGTAGTGCCCATAGATATGTGCCCGCATACGCTCAGGTCGGAACTGGTTTTGCATTTCAAACGGTTCGGCGTCGGCGAAATACTGTCGAACAAAAACGACCGACAATCGAGGGCGTACTACGGTGGTGGTCACAACCGGAGATTCAAAACGAAATTCAACCACAGGATGTCGGGGACGGTGACGGCGTCCGCGGCGGCAGCGGCGACTAGTAGACAATCGTCGTCCGACGTGGGCGGGCTGTTGAACTATCTGAAGAAAATCGAAGAGAGGGCGTACCAAGAAGGGCTGGCCAAAGGATTGGAAAGAAAAGCGTTTCAGATGGGCTACACGAGAGGCCTACAGTGCGGCACCTCCGACGATAAATTACCAAAATGCTCCAACGTCAATCCCGATCAGTAATGAAAAACGCTTCGACGTTATCCGTTACGTATGTGACCGTGCGAGTTAAAAGGGATCTCGAAATTTTACTTTTCGGTGAATTCTAAAAGGGTACATTTTCGCGCGGAAACCGTTTCCAAGCCCGTAAATTACGGCAAAGTCGTATAAAGTCATTTTTCGTCCAAAACAAAAATCATTCACGTTTTTCACTTTTTTCTTCGTTCGGGTTTTTGGCCGCGGCGTCGGATTTTCGTGACGCCGGGGCAGCTTAGTGATAGGTAACGAACGTACCCTTCGCGCTCGACGAACGACATTGCGTAAATAAAGTAAGAGGAGTTTGTTTTGAGAATACTGACGAAATTATCGTCAAAACTTTGAACGCGTTTTCCTCGAAAACTATTTTTCCCGTTTAACTTACGCGGTCGCATATATACATGTAATATACGGATACGTTAATTTATTAAATATTCAACCGGTCCGTTTAAAGTTCCATAAAACGCGTTAGCAGTACGATTTTTATTACGATATTATATTTATCGTTAATAAACGAATACGATAATAAGCCGTCCTTTAGGCGAACTCATTTACGAGCGTTTTACGTTATTTATTATTTTTTCCATTCGTCGAATGGACGTGGACATATTTTTTTTCCTAAAAACGTACCGGAACGAAATCGCCATTAACCGTTCGGTCGACCACTACTACTCGAACGGTACGACGATGTTCGTCGGTTAATAACAATCTCGTTCGTAATTTTCGAAAAGTAATTATTTCGTCGTTCCTCTAAACATTTTCGTACAAAACACGGTCGTCTCGTACGCGGGGAACTACTACAAAACGCCGCTACGAAACGGCTACGTTTCGTCTTTTATCTGGCTCGCGATTTGGTTCGTGCGAGACGTTTCGCCGACGGGCGGACAATTTCGGCCGTAGTCTTGTACCGTTCAATTTTTCGTTTACGAAGTACGCGCGTTCGTCGATTTCGTCGTGTATACGCCCGGACGAACAACACAACGGCGGCCTCCTACTCGTACATTACAATTACCCGCGACGTACGCCACCTAGTAAGACGATATCGCTTTTTACAGGCTATATTATATTATTCCGTGGCGAGTAATTTCGTACGTAACGGGAAAAACGTTCCGTTTTTGGCCACCAAAAGCCAATAGCCGTACGCCGGCAATTTCCTGTTCTACATTCACAAGGATAGAGCGTTTTAAAACCGGGGGGGGGGGAAATTCTATTTTTCGTTCGCCTACGAGAACGCTTAGAATCGCTTGCCGACTTAACGGGAAAAATTCGAATTTTCCGCGAGTACACGATTTTGGGGGGGGGGAGGAGACAGGCACTTTTCGAAAACCGTCGTCGTCCGTTAATTGTATTGTAAAATTGTTACGTACGCCGGACGAGTACGTAACGAAAAACGAAATTCCGGGGAACGAGCCGACGGCCGTCCGTCGTAATCGACCGAAACGACGCAATACGGCCACCACCACCACCACCACCACCACCGCCACATCTACGGCGCTCTCGCCGCGAACGTTCGCGTCGTTCCGTAGGTTTACTTTTTTTACGGTTGGGAACCCCTGGTTCCTTTAATCAGTCTCCCGTTATCAATTTTATCCTCCTTATCTGATACGGGATATATCAGCCACCAATTCGGTGGTTATCGGCAAGTAGCGAGTCCGATTCGCGAAGTAACGTCGACGGACGAGTACGTTTCTCGTTACCGACGGACGTGTCGTTCGATTCGATCGCCGGACTCGTTTTTTTAACGATTCCGCGAGTACACACCGGCAACAGGTGCGCCGAACTATTTTCCACGGACGAGGTACGTATGTCGACGTGTTTTATTCGTGTTTCCCGTGCGCACTGGTCCATCATCCCTCCTCTCATCGTTCGACCTGTACGGTCACCGTAGACAGCCACGACGACGCGCGTTCGTTCGTTTCGGTCGTCGCGGGCCAATTGTCCACGGATTCGTCGGTGTCCCCGTCGTTGCTGGTTCGCGCGATTGTGTCCGGGGCCCGTGAACCGAACGCCGCTCGTATTTCGATAAAAAAACGCCCACTCGATACGTCGCGAACAATATCCGACTTGGTTTGTGCGCGCGGAGACGTTTCATAGGAGAGGCGATGGCTTTCTCGTTCGGTACGCGCGGTGTCCGAAAGTATCCCGGGAGGGGAGGGGAGCCCGTCGTAAATTCAACGACTAACCCAACAAACGGTGGTTAACGCGGTGGTGGTCGGGTCGTTACGAAAACGGCGTGGGCGCGTTTTAACAACCCGTTACGATCGACGAACGAAGGAGACGACCGACGTCGCGCGGCACGAAAACAGATTGTCGGGTGTAGCGCGCGCGCGTGTCCGACGAAGTACGCGTAACACGCCGAGTGACGGGCGACGGGGGCGCGCGCGCGTCCGATTGTTTAATAATATAATCGATACGGCGGCGTATGACGCAGCAGCACCGCTGTCGTCGTCGCTCGGGGAAAAGGGACGCGGTCGTCGGGTGTCGTTTTGTTCCGCCCGCCATCGTTGTTTTCCTTCACCCTTTTCTCACCGTCCGTTCCGCGCGTTCGGCTTTACTACACTATACATATAGTAAAGTACATACAGTACCGTACCGAAACCCGACGCGCTTAGTCGTTGTCCGCGGTCGTCCGCCGAACGCGGAAGACGTGTGTGTGTGTGTGTGTGTGTGTGTGTATGTGATCGTCTCCCTCGGGAGGGATCTTTTTTGTTGTTTATTCCGGTCGCGCGAGTGTTACCCTTTTTTTTTTGTCGGACGACCGTTTGTTTCGTCCTTGGACACCGCGTGATGCGCGAAACGTGTGTTTGGTGACGACGACGACGACGACGGCTATGTCGTGCCACAGCGGCGGTACCGGCCGGACGAGACGGAGACGGACCAACGGGCTGCAAACGCCGTGGCATCCCCAGCAGGTGGCCGGTTGGCTGGTGTTGGCCGCGTTCGGCGCCTGTTCGTTCGGCGTGCTGTTGCCCGGTCTCGGGCCCGACCTGTACCCCGTCGTCTTGTTCGTGTTGGGCAGCCTGTTCTTCTTGCACGTCGTGTCCCACGTGGCCGCGCTACTCATCGACCCCGCGGACCCGCAGCTCCGGGCCCTGCGCGACCGGCACGGCGGTGGCCGGGACACGGCCACCGTGCCGGAGCTGGACAAGAGCAAGCACGCGCACGCGATCGAGAACGGCAAATGTCACCTGTGCAACGTGTACACGTCCGGGCACCGGACCAAGCACTGCGGCTCGTGCAATAAATGCGTGGAGAAGTTCGACCATCATTGCAAGTGGCTGAACCATTGCGTGGGCGCCAGGAATTACGTGGCGTTCGTCGTCAGCGTCGTGTCCGCCGTGCTCGCCTGTCTGGTCATCGTGCTGGTGTCGGGCGCCGAGCTGGTGCTCTGCCACGCGGACCCGTCGCGCGTCGAACAGTTCCTCGGGCCGATGTTCCCCAACCGGACCGTACAGACGAACCAATTGTTCAGCGTCAGCCGGTTGCCGGTGAACAGGAGCGTTTTCGTCGCCGTCGCCGCGACCCAATGCGCGCTCGCGCTCGTCGCCATGGCGCTGCTGATGCACCTGTGCGCGTTCCACGTGTACATATCCGCGCTGGGCATCACCACGTACGAATATATCAGAAACTACCGACGGTACCCGGAGTTCGATTCCAGGAACGGCGCGGCGTCCGCGTCCTCGCCGCCGTCCTACAACAACAACAACCTGTTCGTCGGCTCCAACAAAAAGTCGTCCGTCCTGTCGAAACTGTACGCGTCCGCGTGCTGTTACGGCGCCGGTACGGGTCGACGAAAACGGCCGTCTTGCGGCATCCACTCGAACCTAAACGGCTCGCAACAACAACAACAACAGCGAAACGACGACGGCACCGCCGTCATGACCGTGGAAACGGTCGAGTCGTACGGACGTGGCGACGGCGGTGGTGACCCGCCGAAAGACTTGGAAACGAGACTGGACGACGATCGGGTGCCGAAATGCCGGTACTGTTTGGAGAAGAACCGGATCCAAGGGAACGCGTTTTTCGTGCTGGGCAAACGAAAAGGGTTTTGCTGTTGTTTCCAAAAGCCCGAGCCGGTGTTCGAACGGACCGCGGCGGCGGTCATGCAGCAGCAACAATTTCATCACGTCAAGGTGCCGCCGTCGCCGTTCGCCGTGCGCCGGAACAGAGTGATACCGTCCGACGACCAACTGTCCATGGTCAGCGAGTGGAAGTCGTTTAACTCGAGCTCGTTGCCCGCGCTGTCGCGGTCCGCCGGCCGGCACCCGATGCAGAAAATCACGCTCAAGGAGCTGGGCCAGGTGCTAGCGTTTGTCGAACAGCAACCGTTGAAGAAGAATCACCGCCCGCGCAAGACCACCGGCGGTTCGCAGATAAAACACTCCAAGTCGTCGTCCAACCTGTCGCCGATCCACGAGTCGGGGCTGTCCAACCCGTCGACGCCGCAACTGAAAAACCGTTGTCCGCAAACGAGACCGTGCAGTTGGCTATCGTCTTCGCCGCACAACAATTCGATGAGCGCGTGACGCGCGGTTGTTCGTTTGTTTAGTGGACGCTCCCCCGAAGTTGTTCCCGTACTGTATCTTCGCGCGAACTTTCGATTCTTTTTTATACTTTTAAACAGTTTGATACGTTTTCATTCGTCTTCGAGTATTTTTTCGTCCGTTTATAATAGACTTGTGACGATTTTTTTTTTCGATTTTAATTAGAAAAATCTTAACGAACGCCGCCACTCTTGTCGACCGACGCGTTTATTTAATTATCGTTAGTCGTCGTCAGAGGAGCGTCGGAACGTTCGTTTTCGATGTATAGTTTTTTTTAACGTCGGTGTAGATTTGGTATACTTACGTATAACGTTTTCGTTACGTAATAAGCGTTTGATCAAAGGTTTTCTCCAATAGAGTTGTGAACACGCGAAACGAGTAACAAAAAAAAGAACCCCCCTCGTATTTGTATCGATATTTTAATACTTTTCCATTTTTATAAAATATATTTAGGGGAAACGTCGGTTTTTTTTTCGAAATTAATTTTCTTCCAGAAACGGCGCCCCGGTTTTTTGGTTTCGACTGTTATTGTTTTTTAGCGAATAATCTACGAAATTACGCGTTTCGTTTTAAACCGTCCGTGCCGCGGATCGGACGTAAATAGTATTGAATACGCGGGTGGCGTAGTTCGGATTATTATCGAAACGTGACGACCGCGTTCTCGGGCTTCTACCGAAAATATTACGCTCGTAAATTCGCCCGTCGAGTCACCGGTATCGAAACGCGCGGTTTTTAGTTCCGTCGTTAAAACCGGCGCGCGTCTACCGGGGCACGGTGTGTCCGGACCGCGACTTTAACGATAAAAGTTTGTTTCGGAAACGGCCGCGGAACGTAACGAAATGCGTCTACGAAATATGACGTACGAAAAATACAACGTCGGCGAATGTGGCGTGCGTGTTTGACCCAAATTACGCCACCGTGTAGGTACGGCGGCCGTAAGACGTACGCGGTTATTATAAATTGAACCGGCGTCGGATAATGAATGTGTTTTATAAGTCGAACGTCTGTTGTTGTAAACGGATCGGGGTCCACTTAAAGAGGTCTACGCCGTAACAATCGAATATTATTTTAAACGCGTGTTCGATTGGTACGAAACGGTCGACCCGACGTGTTTGGTTTTCATTTTTAACGTCGATTCCCACCGCTGGCTTCCTGTTACGACGTTCCCCGAGGAAATCGATTTTTCCTCTTAGCTCTATTAAACGTTCGCGATCACGTTTCAATCGACAATATATAAATACCGTCTGTCCCACGTAGTTTACCGATGTGTTTTCAACTTTTTGTCGTAGCTCGAAAAACGAAATAATTTATATTAAAAATTTTCCCCGACGTGTCGTACCGTATTATATATGTAATAATGTATTGTCGTCGGATATTGTGTTTTGTCTATTTTTCCGTAATAAAAAAAAACTGGTATACGTAAATAGAAGCGTTAATTTATTGCCGCGTTACGACGTCGTTGTAACGTGCCTAAGTACGCGGAATATCGCCGTCCTCCGCAATACGACGGCAGTTATCGGCTTCGCGAAACCGAATAACGAAACGCGTACTTTTCGAATACCGCGCCCGGTTCGAAATTGCGTTGACGACGTTCGTGATTTTCAAAAATGTACGTTCCGTTTCGTAATTTCGTTATTCAGAAAACCGATCGCGGACCATGCAGACGCCGGTAAATGTTTGGGACCGCCTTGGGAAACCGATGTACGTGCTAGCCCCGATGGTAGAACAAAGCGAATTGGCCTGGCGTATGTTGTCGCGCAAACACGGCGCTCAGTTGTGTTTCGCCCCGATGTTACATAGTCAGAATTTCGTTCAGGATCGGAAGTATCGCAGAGAATTTTTCACCACTTGCCCCGAGGATCGGCCTTTGGTCGTGCAAGTACGGTTTGAAACAAACGTTTTTCTCCCGTTCGGTTTAACGCGCGCCCTTTTTTTATTCGTTTTGTTTTTCAGTTTTGCGGTAACGACGCGAAAACGATACTGGAAGCCGGCAAACTAGTCGAAGATAGTTGCGATATCGTAGATCTAAATTTGGGCTGCCCGCAGGCCATAGCCAAACGAGGGTTTTACGGTTCTTTCCTTCAAGACGATTGGGAACTTATTTTTGAAATCGGTAAACGCGCCACGAATTTATATACGTTACGTTCGGGCAACGCGAAATATAACGTCAATTTTTTTTGTTTTTGGCGTACCGTAGTTAAAACGTTACGGGAAAACCTTAAAGTGCCGGTGTCCTGTAAAATACGTATTTTTGAAGACGTGACGAAAACTGTGGCGTATGCCAAAATGTTAGAAGAAGCCGGTTGCCAAATGTTAACGGTTCACGGCCGGACTAGGGAACAAAAGGGACGAGTGACGGGAATAGCCGATTGGGGTCAAATAAAGGCCGTCAAGTGAGTTTGGAAACGAAACCTGAAGGGGGGTGTTGAGGAGGAGGTAGGGCGGGTGGTCGTCGTTAAACCACCGATGGTATTTGATCGAAATCAAATATGGATATGGGGACGTAAAATGCACAAAATGTGCGCGTCCAACGATTTAAATTGTACGTATTTGTTCCAGAGAAAATGTAACAATTCCTGTGTTGGCCAACGGGAATATACTCGTATACCAAGACGTGCAAAGGTGTTTGAAGGAAACATTGTGCGAAGGAGTGATGTCCGCCGAGGGACATTTGCACAATCCGTATATTTTTGACAATCAATTGCCCCCAGTTTGGGTACCGGCACTCGAGTATTTGGATCTTAGCGAACAATATCCGTGTCCACTTTCCAATACTAGGGGTCACTTGTTTAAACTCTGCTATCATTTGTACGTACAACGAATGAACTATTGTCGGTTTAGCCACAAAGCGGCTATTATTATGGTATTTTATAATTTTAGATTCTGCCTTCCTGAGAACGAGCCAATTAGAGAGATAGTAGCGAAAGGTCAAAATCGTCACGATTTTAGAAACGCCATTATACAATTAAAAGAAAAGTATTTACCGTATCACTTGGGTCACTTACTATGGGACAGCAATCAGGATGGTAAAATAATCGATCGGTATGTTGTGTCAATTACGCGCTAACCTAACATTGTTTTAGATTATAACTTAATTTTACCGCCTTGGTTGTGTCAACCTTTGATTCGTACAGTACCGCTACAAAGTAATTATGTCGGAATGAAACCCAACGAAGAAGAAATAAACAAATTGAAAACCGACGAAAAAGAAGTTAGTGATTTTGTTGTCCAATGATACGTAATACGTTTCATTTTTTTTTTAAATTTTGTACGATTCGAACAGAATTTAAAAAGGAGTATTAACGACGAAGACTGTGACGATCCGTTGAAACTGTCGAAAAAAAAATTGAAGCAGTTAAATAAATTGAAAAACAAAGCGATTAGGTGCCAGCGAATTCTTAAAGAATTATGTTTGGAATGTCGAAATCCAAAGGTATAATAGTGTAGTTTAACATTTTTAAATGTATCGGTAAATTATAAAAATATTACTCGAATTAAAAAATTGTTTATTTTTTGTGTTTACTGTCCGAATAATTGGATTAATATTAAGTAATACTTATGAGATGAGTTGAACTATAGATGTAAAGGAAAATTGATGAACTGACCAATTAAACGTTTGGTTTTGGTTTGAGATTCAAACTTCGTAAATTGTTTTACGTTTAGCCAAAACTCATAATCTATTTTTATAAACAACATTTTGTACCAAGTTCGAATATTTACGTTATTATTATTTATTATCTAGGGGTTAAAGTGCGAGTTTGAACTTTGTAAGAAATGTTGTCGTAATAAATGTTGTTTGGAAATTATTGATTGTACTGGTCATCGTATATTCATTAAAACAAAGAGAAATTTTCGTCATAAAGAAAGAGGTAATTTATATATATATATACATATAGTTTAATAATAATTTTACAATAGACTATATTAATATTTGTGTATCCTTGTATGTAAATATATTTAAGTTAGTAATATCTTGGTCGTTAATAAATCGCAATTGTTTGTTTTCAGAAAAAGATCTCGGTTTACAACAAATTTGCTCTGAAGCATCGTGATATTTCATATTAAAACTCACAAAGTATTAAAAAAGTTTTTAATTCTTAACAAACGTTAATTAATCAAAATACTAATATTGTTTATAAAATCGATAGTTTAAAATAAATATCGAATAATGCGTCAACGTATTTGAGCGTTAATTAACAAATTAAAACAAAAAATCGAATAAATATACGTATTATAAAATTCTTCGACTTGTTAATCAATATTCACTGTTAAAAATCCATTCAATATATTTATTTTGTTAAAAATATAATACAGAATTTTATATAGAACGATCTTTAATATTGTGAAGATATACAAAATATAAAGATTACTTCGTTGTTTGTATTTCATACTTAAACTATTTTCTATTATTTATCCCATCCACCTAATGACTAATGTCCGAAAAGGGTGATGTATACATTGGTCAATTATAAACATATTCGAAAATATAAAATTACTCGGTAAAAATTAGTTTCTTAACGAATATATTTGAAACATTTTGGTAATGACACGACAATGCAGTTATGAATTAATTACTTTTCATCACTATCTTGTGTGCTTAAGGCTATTAAAATTTGACGAACTATATAAAAACTAAAAAGTATGTATTGTTCACTCGACGTTTTGCATTAACATTTAATTTCGGTTGTGAATTTACTGTGTGTTTCCAACGAAAATTTGAACTGACGAGCTTCGCTCCATCTGTAGCGATTGATTAAACGCGTTCTATTATCGACAAAATGTTCTTTCAAGCAGATTTGATCGTTTCTAAAACTGCTCGTCGTCCCACTTCATCAGCTTCATACACTACCGTACTTTTTCGCAGTTATTACGAATTCCGTACTATTATTATATACGAGCAACGTTCCAAACGAAAAATAATAATGTTCTCGATAAATAACGCGACGGACATTCGAGTTTCAAGCACACGAAGCACCAGTGGTCCGTCATAACGACGACATTGTTGTGTTCCAAACCGTCATTAAGATATTTCGATTATAATTGGGCGGCTTATCTACTGTTTGTTGGAAACTAATTCGTCACGTCGTATGGAAGCACGACGACGAGTCAGCGGGTCCGTCGATAATTAGTGGTCGGTTAGCCGATTTAGTTTTTTCGGCGAACGGTGTACGACAAATTCCCGGTTTGGATTTCGTCGTCGCCCCCCTTTCTCTGCGCTTGGACTTTTAGACATGCGCGGAAAATTAAGGAGTCGATAGTGGCACATCCGGGGTGGGGTGGGGGGTCATTCCGCCGTCGTTTTTTCGAAAACGACGCGAACCGATTTTGCTTTTTGGTGAAACCGTGATCGGAACGGTCCCGTGGCCGTGCCGCCACCGTTTTTCCGTAACCCGTTTCCAGATGGTGCCACCGTCCTGGGATCGCGACCGCGGTCGTCGGTGACGCCTATTAACGTAAATCGAACGCGACAGTAAACAAATATCGAATCGCGTTATCTGCACCCGTGCCACCGACGGATGCGTTCGCTTCCTGTTTCCTTTGCGTCTACCCCTACCACGTTACCGCCACACACTCTCCTGCCGCGTTACCCCCCGCCCCGCCCCTTCCAACCATCAGCCGCACCAGCTGCGACAAATATTCGAAACGTGTTTATTTTTCCCGTTTCGTTATCAATACTCCTTCATATGTCAAATATGTTTTTGATAGTGTCCCAATTATTTTGGTTACGAGTATTAAACGATACGAGAAATTACGACGATAAATCGAATCGGGAAAATCGCGGCGCACAGTAGTCGTTGGCTGTCCGCCGGATCGTTTTGGTTTTGGTTCGTGTGCGTATTCGTCTCCGAGTGTGTTGTCCGTGTTCGGTATTTGTTTGTCGAGAATCGACGAGATAATTAGTACCGTCCGTCAACGAATTTCGTAACGATCGGTTTTGAAAAACGCCCCGTCGCTGCGAGTAATGATCCTCCCCAATAAAACGACGTCGTATCGTACGTTCACCGATGTGGGCGTCGAATGATCGACGACTATCGTTAATCTCGCCGGATCGCTGGCCAATATCGACCGTATTATATAAAACGGCGCGCGACCGCATTTCCAAAATCGAACCGCGTAACGTTTGAAACCATGTTGAACCATCGACGTAGCGTTTCGTGTTGAACGGGCGGATACGGTTTTGTTTTTGGGAGTCACGATAAGTAGCGGTCGTTAATTGGTCGCACTCGTGATCGAAACGAATTGAATTCGTGTGTCGCGCCTTATGGACAGACACACCGGCGCGATGGAGGAACAAACGTTACTGCACGATTTGATGGAATTGGCCACTCATATGCGACAAGAACGACTGTTTACCCAATACGAATTCAATAATTTGCAAACGTTGAACGAACAGGTAAATTATTCTTAAGAGTTAAAACGCGCGTGTTTTCGTAGTTAAGCGAATTATAACTATTATTAAACGTGCGCGATACGTATACCGAAATTACGTAACTCAAATTCCGCCCATTAGTCGCTGTAATTGACCGACGACGATGAACGTCATTTATAATGCGCACAAATACTTTTTGTTCAATAGGTAATCAGCGTGTCGAACAGATTGGCCCAAGAAGCGTGGATTACAACCCAACAGCGAATTAATCTTAACAAACTAATCGTGTCTAATCCTGATTGTACGCCGGCCGATTGCTGTGAGATTGCGCATCAATTGGATAACGCACATTTTGTCGAGGCTCACGAATCGAACGACTATGATGTAAGTTGTTCAGTTTTTAACTAAACAAATTTATTGAATCGTCGTATTTGGTTTATGTAGAATATGCGATTGTTTGGTGTTCTTGTACAAAAACTTCGCGTAAATCCCAAACTTCTGGCGTGTTGTTTAGCTGCTGGAGACCGTCTATTAACTAGTAAAATGCTGGAAGTTGTTGATTGCACTTTATCTGGCGTATTCGGGTCATGTTTAATGGCCGAAGATAGTGTTTTAATATTGAAATTATTAAGGCATTTGGCCGTGTTACAACTAATACCTGCGGATAACCCGCACAGGTTGGTTTTTTATATTTATGTACTATTGACGTTTTTTTTACGTATGTTAAATTGGCGAAGTAAATGTTAACGTAATAATATCCTATAGAATATTAAGTCATGGATCAAGCGCTTTTTCGAGATTGTATTCGGCGTTCCACGGAAGTTTATTTTCCGCTAAATTATTTTTGACGGCTGCCTTTCATGATCCTATCATGCAGTTATTAAAAGACGAAGAAAGGTACCTCGATATTGACCCAGATAAAGTTCGAATAAGGTAATTATTATACTTTTTTAGGTTAACCGAAGGAAATAATCAGTGTAAAGCATATTATACTTATTTGGAATTTATTAGTAGTTACATATTGTTATCTCAGTTTTAAATATTGGTTTTACGCTATTTTCATTCGTACATTAACCTCTGTATGTTGTTTTTAAGTATTATAAAATTATATTTGCCCAATATTATAGTATTTCGTTGAAAATGTGGGTGTGATAAAATTGTTTACATTTTATTGAAAATCTATTTTGTATTTTTTAACATCGCGTTTCACGTAAAATCGTATTTTTTTTTAATTTTAGATTTTCTCATCAAAGAACATCCAATCGAGAAGATAGTTCAGAATACAATTTAAAGTTACAGAAGTATAGGAAATGTATTGTAGAGCAACTTGTGGCAATTGCGTCAAAATTTATTAATAGTCTTAACGAGAGTCTCTATTGTTTTCCAAGTTCGGTATGTTGGCTTGTCAGGCAAATTCATACATTACTAACAGCTGGAAGTACTCTGACCGAAAAACAAGTATTATAATCATATTTAATGTTTTATTCATTTATTCGAAATATATAACGCATAATTAAATATTTTATTTTAGATTTATGGTATTTGTGTAAATCTGGTATTTACTTATTTCATCTGTCCAGCGATTGTTAACCCCGAACCGCACGGAATAACTGACGCTGATATCACTCAAATTGAACGTTACAATCTTATTCAAGTTGCAAATATAATGCAAACACTGGCTATGTATAAATATGAACCAATCGATAACAAAGTACAAGATTTGTATCAGCACTTCAATAAGGATTGCATTTCTAGTATAATGGAAGCGTTATTAAAAACATCGTCTAGGAATTCTCTGAATGATGAAAATCTCACAGTTAAACCTAGCGTTAAATTGGAAAATTTAATTAGATCAGTCGCGTTATTTACTGAAGAAGAACTCCAAACATTTGTAAGCATTTTACATACGTGTATAATACTACTAGTATATAATGCTACTAAAATATTCAATTTTTAGGTTAATTTTTTGCACGTGGTTTCCAATGATGGAACATTAAGCGAATCTGATAAAAAAGAATTAGCCGATTTATTGACAAATATGCCAATAATGTGGCCCGATAATAATTCAAACGATAAATTACAATTACCCACTGAACAAAAAAAACTTGGAATTCTTAGTAAAACTGGTGAGGTGTTCATTTTTAGTTTATTATTACGATACGTATATATGTATTATTAAAATAAAAACATAAAATAATCAACTGTGTTTTAGCCGCTTCGTCTCTAGGCAAAGTTTTACCAAATACAAATATTTTGAATTTTTCAAATAATGACGGAGATTTTTGCGATGAGAAAATAAAAAAAGTTCTTATTATTCCATTTGAAAATACTTATTCGGCCATTGGTTTATTACCGGAATATAAAGTTTTAGAAATGGAAAAATCAAACTGTGTAGAAGATGAGCAAAATAGTAAAATATATGAAGTTATCAAAAAAAAAGAAAAACCTCTACATTCTGTTTCTCACGAAGGGTCGATTGGTAAGAGTTACTAATTAATACTTTTTGGTTATATGTTTTTTTTTTTGTTAGTATATTTAGTTGTATTAATTTCCAATTAATCATGCACTAAATGTATTTTATAGTAATATATAGTTCAAATAAAATCCTAACTTCAAACCGCCTTTTATTCAAATTTATTTAATATTTATGAAATTTGTTTTATGACAAAAAATATTGAATATAATTTTTTTTTGATTTCACTTGATAATTAGTGGATACTGGAAATACTAGTGATTACTTGGAAGCTGTCTCAGAAGCTGCATCTAATCATAGTGTTCCATCATCTGTAGAACTTGATCAAGATCAAAACGATAATTTATCAGACATGGTTTCTGCAAATGTATCAGGACGAGGAACACCAAACATATCAGGTCGACTTAATTAATTTTAAATTCAAAATTTGTAGTTATTTTTATTTATTATATTAGGTCGTGATACACCATCATCGCAAGTTACAGAAAATGAAGATGTAGCTAATGGTCCTCCAATGCCATCACCTCGTATAAACCCATCAGCAAAACAATGTAAATTTGATTTAGATGATAAATTTGGTAAATTTGAAATTAAATCTAAAATGCAAGGTAAATCAAATTTCGTTTTTGTAGTATATTATTATTTTAAAGTATAATTTTTAATCAGAATTGTCCTAATAAAAATAACAATTCTATATGTTGATAATTTAAATATTATCAAATAATAGGTATAATAATTTATTGGTTTTTTTATCAATATTTTGTTAAATAAAAAATAGAAAAGAAAGTTCTGAGTTTTAAAAGCTATATATATATATATCTTTATAAAATGTTATTAAATTTATTTTGATAATTTTCAGTAAATATTTAGTGTTAAATTGAAATTTTAAAAATAATATTTACCTTATTTATATTGAAAATTAAGAAAAAATAACGTTAATTAAGGAATGGGACGTGATGAAACTACATCGTCTATGGTATCAGATACATGGAGTATGGATGTCTTAGCAAGTGATAATGAAATACTTGATCAGTCTGATAGATCTCAAATTAATGCTCAACTTCCTCCACCATTATTACCACCACCACCACCACCACCATCATCATCATCACAAACAATGTCTATTAATCAACAAGTTAGTAATTTCATATATTCTTGGTTTAACGTGATACTTGTTATTGAAATGATTAAACTCAGATATTAGATATCAATGAAACTGCATCCGAAGCATGGAGTACAGATGTTTTTGCTTCAGACACTGATAGACTAGCTGAAGTTGATACAGATGATACAGCAAGTGTTGCGAGGTAATAATTTTGATTAATCAGTTTTATTAAACTTTAAAACAATTTTACATTAGTTTATAATTGAGTATGGCTTATTGTATGATTTAGATCTGATGATATGTTAAGATATGAATTAGAAAGCCGAGGTGAAATGGATGGTATTGATGATTCTTCAAATTATCATTATTGTAAGTTAAAATTATTTAAATGTTTATATTTATTATAATTAAAAAATCTAAATATCAAATTTTTTTTAATATTAATTTCAATGTTTTAGCACCAAATGTATTTAGACCAATATTTGAAATACAAGATAGTACCTTACAGTCTGAGAACACTTCATCGTTTAACAACAAAGTGCAAAGAAGAAAAGTGTCCGATAGTAGTGCCGAATCAAATAATAATAAATTTATCGGTTCTCCCGATGATCTCTTATTAAATAGAACTGATACAGGATCAAATATATCTAAATCTGCATTTTCTATGGCATCTACATCAAGTGGACAAACACCTATTGGACCACCAAAACTGTCTAACAGACCACATCCATCATCTAGCCAAGAAGTAAAATGTTTTCAAAACGTTTTGCACTTTATGATTACATTAATAAAATGATTACTTTATCCTTAGGTTTCAGTTGATGATGGAGATACAAATATTGGTTTACATATGAGTTCTTGTAGTTTGGCATCTACTAGTAGTAGCAGTGGTAGCAGTTTGGGAGCTAAATCCAAACCTACTTTAATGAATGGTTCAATTGCTGCAATGAAAACTAGTACTAATGCAGTGTTAGTTAATGCAAAAATAGGAAATAGTGGAAATTCAATAACGAAAAGTATTAGTTTTGATAAAACGGCAGAACGTGGCGATAGAGAAGGATTTGATGATGATAGTAAAAACAAAAGAGGGTTTTTCAAAAACTTCAAAATTTCATTTAAAAATCGACGGGGAAAGTGGTACAGAAATGAAGAATTAGAGTAAATTTGAGTAAAATTTTACTAACTAAATAGTTATTTTAATTATATTTCTATTTTTAGCTATGATTCATTACAAGGATGTAGTAACAATGGAGGAAATGAATCTATGTTTATTAAAAACATATCCGAAAATGTTTTGCTTAATGGTTTGTAAATTAGTTTTGTTATTTATTTCGTTATATTAATATTTTTATCAACTATTTTCTAATTTACTAATTTCAATTTATTATTTAATTTATATGACAACTAAATAGAAACCTCTGAAGACATTTTAGCCAAATATAGGAAAAAGCCCAGTAATATATTGAATATAAATGAAAAAAATCCTATTCAAAAATCAGGAATTGATAAAAACGATAAAGATTCTGAGTTAAACAAAAATGTTGACTTGGAAACTTTTTCGTTTGATGACGCTAAAAAAAAATTAAGACTTGTTTTGAGTACAGTTGATGTACAATATGTACCTTGGTGTAATGAAACTGAATCGAAACCTATGGTAAAATATTGATAATTGAAAAATAAAATTTTAATTGTTTTTTTATAAAAAAAACTCAAATTATCCATTTCAAATAGTTAAATACATGGCGTGATAAGGATAATGAACTTGTGGGATTATTACAATATCAATTAGCAGAAGCTACCAATCTAAATGATTACTTTCTATCTGCTAGACTTCACGAAACAATTAGGTGTATAAAGATGTTCGATACACACGGGTATGTCTTAAAAGTATATACTGACAATGCATTATTTATAAATAACACTATTGTTTTTATTTGAATTTGATTTATACGAATAAATTACGAATTTTTATTTAAACAATTTTAAAATATTTATTGTTAATCATTTTGTATAATAGTGAAACTTATTTAAACATGATAGGTAGCAACGATACAAAAAATTGCAACTCTTAGTACTTATAATTAATTTGTGAAAAATATAGTACTAATTATAAATATTGAAATTGTTTATTAGTTGTCAAAAATTAATTAGCGCAGTCAAAGAGGACTATAAATCCAGAGCACCCTATATAACGTATCTAGTTAAATGCAGAAAAACATTATTGACTAGTATTGCTCAATTAAACAGGTAATAAAATTTGAATTAAATGTTTCCGCGTTTTTATAAAAATCACTATTGAATTAATGTATTTGCAGATTGTTAGAACAAATCAAATGTGATCGTGAAGTATGCAGTCAGTTTTTGATAATGAAATGTGTGCAGATATATTTGGAGCAAAATGAACAATGGATTTTGGGGTTTATTGACGAATTTGAACAGCTCAAGTTGGCTGATGAGAAAAATCAACATTTAAATAGATTTTTGTCAACACTCGAAGATGAAATGAAACGAAACAATATTTGGAAATGTAATTTGTTATGAATCATGTTTTAAATATTTCGCAATACTTTTATAGTATTTTTGGTCAAATCTAAAATATAATTAAAATACTCGATCTTGATATGACCTTTAGGTTATAAGTATATATTGAGTCATTTATATTTTAAATTAAATTTTATAGGTGCGAGTATTGATCAAATTGATGATGCAAAATTGGCGATTGAACGAGTAATTATCAGTAGAGTGTATTCATTAGCGATGTATCCTAATGGCGACGCAGATTTCTACAGAGACCAGTAAGAGAAATTTGTTGTAATTTTTATTTTATTATTGCTGTTATTTTGTTATTATTCCAGAGTCTTACACGAACATATATCTAATTTATCCAAAAAAATTTTACCTACACACAATGATTTGGCCATTCCTAAAGTATGTGATAGTTTATTTTGAAAATGATTCGCATGTAAACAAATTGTAGGACAATCGTGTGTTTAATTATTTTAGAAATTCCTTTTTGAATGCCCTTGGCCTTCTGCTCAATCGGAAATTTCAGCGATTTCAGCATACAAAACACCAAAAGATAAATTACAATGTGTTTTACGATGCACCAAGACTCTTTTAAATCTAATGTCTATGGCTGGTGAACACAGCAACATGCATCTAGCCGCTGATGATATAATACCAGTCCTAGTATATGTTCTTATCAAAGTAAACGACAATTAGAATGTTTTTTTTTTTTTAATTTGCATTATAGAGTTATTACAGCATTTGTTGTATTGTTAAGGCGAACCCACCATCGTTATTATCCACTGTTCAGTATATAAACAGTTTTTACGGCGATCGTTTAGAAGGCGAAGGACATTATTGGTGGACTCAATTTTGCGCGGCTATCATCGTTATTAAAACAATGAATTAAAAATTAAAGATTTCTCAACTGAGATTTAAATATGTGTATGTATGTACGTGATATTATATATATATATATGTGCTCGTATTTTATATTTACGCGAAACTTTAAATTTGAATATATTTTATTTTTCGTTATCCGTCGATAAGTAAATGTTGTCTCGGTATTTTTGTAGATGTTTAAGTTGTACGCAAAAATAATATCAGTGTCTCATATTTTATTTGGTTGTAGAACTTCTGGTGAATATTTTCCGATTATTTTTCATTTACAATTCTAGTTTATTACTACGTTGGTTTCACCTACGTCGGTCTAAGTCACTTTCATAATTTTAATTGTTGAATATTATAATTTAGCCAATATATATTGAATACATTATTGTCTATTGTAACCCTATGTAATTTGCTATCTTGATTTTGTTACTATTTCGTTTTATAAATTATAATCGTTTTTATTTCATTTTACCGAGATTATTATTGTATACCAATTTATTTAATATAATTCGTAGATAATATCCGTTAAAAGAATTTAAAAAAAACTATTATGTAAAATATTTTAAATAAGTATTATTATACTATTAAAAAAAAAAAATATATATATATATCGATAAATATATTAATATATTATTATAAAGAAGGTTTATTTTGTAATTTAAACATGCACACAAAATATGAAAATGATCCAAGTTGAAACAATTTTCCAAATACACGACATAATTGTGTAGTATTCCGTTGGGTTTTGTTTAAAAATTAGGGGTATAAATCGTTTGATTCGACTTGCGCCATATTTTCGCGTGTTATTTAAAATAATTCGAATTCGTATTTTGGTCACAATTTATATTCGAATCGATTAAATTAGGAACGTTACTTCGATATACCATCGTTGTGTTTGAGAAATAGCACACTTCTGAGCGGTCAGTATTGCGTTTTGGCATGGACACTCGAGGTACGGGAATAATTTCGTGCGTAATAGTATTAACTATTCCGTTGGTCGGAATAACGAGCGCGCGCGGCGGTTTTTTTTAAATACGTCGTAAATCGTTCAAGTCGACGGAAACTTGCGAAGAGGGAATTGATCGTTCGCGAAAACGAAATTTCGCGGTATTTCGGGTTTTTCGTTATTAGCGAAGTGTCGTGAAACAATTGGCCATCACGGGCTAGGGGGAGGATCTATTTGTCCAATGGCGTCGTCCTCCATCCTGCGCGTCACCGAGTCCGCGTTGCGTTTTTAAACACCGTACGATTATCACTCGCCGCGGTCCCGGTCCGTTGAAAAAGAAGCGCGTACGTTTCCCGAGTCGCGTTGGAATAATCGTCGTGAAATTACGGTCGCACTCATAAATAAACATCGTGTACCCATTACTATCGGTACGTACGGCTACTACCGTGCCAGTAATATATTACGCGTATATTCTCGTCGTACGCGCCTCGTGTATAAAATACGTTCCCGTCAAGTTTTTAATAGAAATGATTTCGATTTATGGTCGCGCTTGTACATTACGGTGGTTGAGTTGTACACGCGCGTAAATATCATAACGCGATTCCGGACAATTATTTTATACTATTGAATAAAATAAGGCGAACGGTTGACGTTTCAAGAACGTGTGCGTAATATACACTAACGTGTATAATAGGCGGCCCGGCGGTAGGCGTTGGAATAAAATTGACTTTATCGATTCCGACGATTTTTCGCGCGTGATTTATGCCGACGATTTCGTTGTGCGTTTCCGTCATCGAAAATGATTACGCGCGTACGTACACGTCGCGAAAAGCCACGTCGGTATTGTAGCGTTACGGTTTTCGTCGAAAAATACGGTAACTTTTATTATATATTATTTCTAATATTGTAGTAGGAACGGGAAAAACGACGAGTGTTTCGAACGCGAACGTTGTTTTTTTTTTTTTTAAATTTTATTAATACGACTCGACGAGAGCCGTGGGAGTTGAAATACGCGACGATTAACTATTATGAACGGAAGATATATAAAATAGACGGCCGTGGACGATTCGACGGACCTAATAATCGATAATGAAATGCGTACCTTTATACGGCGGATTTAACGGTTGGCGAACGTTTTGTTTTCAATCGTTTCGCCTGAACCCGAAAAACCGTATCGATTCGACGACATTTTCAAAAAAAAAAATAACGCCGTTGTCGTTTTCCAACTCGCCGTTGTACGAAACGCGCTCGTGTTTGCCGCAGATTGGAAGAATACGGAAAAACACGCGATCCCTAACCACTCCTCCTAGCCATAGCTAGGTAATTACGACGAAATTGCGAAAAAAACAATAAATACGAATCGACCGACGCGATTTATTCGCCGGAATGTCGTCAAATATTTGCCCATGAGCGTCACCGGCGACTATGCCGCGATGTTCGAGCGAGCGCACCTCGCGAAATAAATAGCTTTCTAATAAATGAATAACTCATCCATCCACCGTTGCGTCGGGTGTTTCGAGTATTCGAAATTTCGAGGGCACCTCGCGAAAACCCGGGCGCGCCCACGCCACGGGTCCGTTCGGATATTATTCCGTTGGAAAATAGATCGATTATATCGAATTCGTTCGGAGCGCTCGCACCGGGCGACGGTGTAAAAAAACGTATTTTCGAACCTTGTAATTCTCGCGCCGTGTGTGTAGATGTTGTAATGATACTTGTAGTCGGCGGCGGATCGCGCGTTTGTCATCGAACGACAAGCGAAAAAAAATTGCGCAATAGTTTTGACGACGGTTTTTTTATTTATTTATTTTCGTTTAATACGCTTTTGTTTTTATTCTCTCTCGCGCTCGGCGCGAACGTTTACATAGGTAAATGACGAACGTACCATGTTGCCGTCGCGTACGTCTAAATAAACGAATAACGTCGCGAAACGGGAGAACAGGCCGTGTATTTCTTATCGTTTTACCATCAATTTCCCCTCCGATTGTTTTCGAATTTTTATAAGTGTACGTGTACATCGAGGGTGGGCGAGTGGACTTTTTCAATTACTTAAGCTCCGAACATTCGAAATAAAACCACTAACGATTTTAGCGACTCGACGACTCGCGGTAAACAAAAGGAACGTTTGGATTGGAAATCGTTTCGGGAAATAAAAACTAGAACATAATTAGTTTATCGTATGTTAAACGGTTGTCCGCCGTACGGCGTAAACCGTTTACGAACGAAACCGAACGTTTCGACGGTACCCTGCGACTTATAGGGAATTCGTAAAACCAAGCTGTTTACGAGCGTACATTTTGTTGTTTTGTTTTTTTAACATATGTCCTTCCTATTCAATGTCGACGCGACACGTAGTTTGAAGTTTTAAATTGATGTAGGTACAGTCAAACGTTTTTTAATAGATCGTCACGCGCACGAGGAAAAAAATTAGTTAAAGCGTCCGTTACGGGACTATTTTTAATTCGTACGTTAATAAGTACCTTCGAAACCACCGCGTATATTATTAAAGTGGTATCAAATTGGTAAATGTTACAGAGGTAAATGGGTATTTTATACGAAAAACAACGTCGGACAGAAATTTCCGTAATGTATTGTTTTTAGATACTGTCGACAAACCTGTTATTAGTTGTATTCAACGCGAAATTATTAAACCGATAAAACGTAATAATACGATGTTTATTCGCCAGCGTAAAAAGATCGTGTAGATAAATTCAGTGTTCAACAATGTAAATACGATAAGATCGTCGTCATATTGGGTTTTTAATTCGTGCGTGTATTCTATTTAAACTTTTGGCGAAATAAATCGTATTTTCGGAGACTTTCTAAATGTTAGTCGTTTTATACGAAGATATTTTCGTGTAAATGGAGTGTTACGTCGATCTTTACAATACGCGTTACTTTATAACGCGAAACCGGTACGTAGTTGGCGTTTTATTTATCACGTTTTTTCATTTTGTCGATCAGTTCTCATAAGTCTATGGAAAAATGGCTGAAAAATCGCGAATAGATAATTGGTTAAATCGTTGTCCACGTGTCGGACGCGCCCGAATTTAATATTTAACGCGTAAACAATTTGCTTTTAGACGCGTAATAATATTCGACGGAAAAAGTATTTCCCCTAGCAAATCCACCTCGCTGTAATTACTCGAGAATTGAAAATGTAAAAATTATGACACGGTCGAGTCGTCGGGAATAATAATTATGGTTGACGCGAGGGGAAGTTATTAAGTTAAGAGCACGAGTCTAGTGGAGTTGTGGATTCGAGAATTGATTAAAGATTCTTTCGTCTTTAAATAAACGATTCGATCGAATATAATAAAATGTTCGCACTAACCGACGTCGACTCTTTATAGTCTTGATCGGTTACAAATATAAAAATGTACTTTTTAAGTTAATGAAAAGGACGTTGCAAGTATAAAGGTTGCCTTCGTACGTATCGACGAAGTTAGCGACAAATATAAATACGCGAAATGATTCGAATACTTAGGTTTTTCGTAATTTACGGAAATCACTCGAGCCTATTCGTTATATCGGAAAAATCTCGAGTTAAGGAATCATATCACGGACGCAGTCGTCCCAGAGCGCTTTTCACTGTCGATGGTGAACACTGTCCGCCCTGGAGTCGAGCACCTATTGTTGTTCAAAGAGCGCCACTGACTCTTACGTATATATAAATTCGAGCACGTAATTATTTATACTAATTTTTAGATATCGAAACGTCCTTTTGGAATTATCGAATCAATCGTCCGTTTATTTTATATCGAACTATAGATTATATTTAATTAAATTTCTTAAAGACGATTTCAATAAGGCGATATAGGCGAGAGTGATTTTATTTTTTTATCGCGTATAATAGTTAGTATATCCAAATGGACGATCCCGGCGTATCGTTACGTCACATTTTCGCTCGAAACGAAAGAGTAATTCGTCGTATTCCGTACGGATTATACGGAAATGTCGGCGCGAGGGAGGACATCTGCGGCGGCACGGTACGTAAAACGTGACGTACGGAGGGAATCGGGTAAAAATATTTATCGCTCGGAATCGTTCGTTGTCGTGTGTTTCGTCGAACGCCCCAGGTCGTAAAAAACGACTCGAGTTAAACGAATATAAACGTATAATACGTTATCTGTGCAGTCCGAGCGTTCGAATTTCCTTTAACAATATATTCCCTACGGCGAGTGGGTTATTTACAACCGCATTATGTATACAACACGGCGTTTGGGTTCCGGTCGGTTTGTACGGGCGAGTGTTTATGGGAATTAATTCGTTTTCGTTTTTTCTTCGTCCGAACCGGAAACGCCGTATTGTCCACTTTTAAACTTTCGCCCCGAATATCCGATATTACACGGTGTATAGATAGCGTTCAACGGCGGCCGAATTAATCGGTTGATAATTTCTATAAATAATCGCCACGGAATTTTCGTTTATAATCTATTTACAACACGAACGAGTCGTTTAGACGATTCGAGTTACGCATTGACGAAGTTACCGAAACGGTATTAGAACGCGTCAATAATCGGTTTTCCTCGTCGGGAGAAGAGCCTATTCGAAAAATGAATACGTAACGATCGGAAGCGTAATATATATATATTATTGTCCATTTGGATCGTACGGTTAAGGTAAAGTAATATGACGATTGGCGGAACAAACGCGACCGTGATAATAACCGATTCGAATTTGTTTGAAAATTAACGAGCGTATACACTGTCGGTGATATCGTCGAATCGTGTTGTCGCGATACGTAGTGAACAAACCGAGATTGTGTGAAAAGCGCGAAAAACCAAAATTGAAGGCAGCTTATCGGAAATCCCTTCCCTTCGAATAAAATGCCTCGGGAAGGAAAACGTTAAAAATCGCGTCGTAAGAAACCGAATGATTCGTCCGGCGTAGTAAATAATCGTCGACGGACGTAATTTTAAACGTTCCCGCACGAGCTTTCGTAAAAACCGTAATGACGCCGCGAAAATCGTCGAAAAATATTAGCGAAAAGTCGGCGTGAAAACGTTACAAATGTCAACGCGCGAAACGATAGAAAAAAGTTGCGAATGTCGCCTCCCCTCTCCCCACCAGCTCAACGACAATTCAACCGCCTAACGTGCGACCATAATAAACAACGGTAACCAATTGGTCCGTCGTACAAAGGTTTCGCGTGCACCAACTGCCTCCTTCTCGCGCGTTCAAAGCGAATTTTACGTACGACCGCGTGGCGGCGGCGGCGGCGGCGGCGGCGGCGCGACCGTTTTCGTCTTTTCTTTAGTCGCCTCGAACTGTTTCGGGTGGGCGGTTGCGGTTTGTTTTGAAGGCCGTTCGCCGTGTCGGATCCGTCGTATCGCACGCGCATAACGTACGAACCGTACGGTCATCGTAGTCGCGACGAAAACGCGATTTTCTTTGATGGCGCGCATAAACAGCCGTCCGTCCAACGGATATCACGGACCACGTCGCGTTTTCGACGACTATCGCGACACTTATTTTTTTGCTAATATCGTATAACGAGCGACGGGTTAGGCGCGGCGTTTTCCGCCCGACCGAGTCCAGCGGTTTCGTTTAAACAACGATATTATCGTAAATGGATATTGTCGTCGTACTTAGACGAATGCCCGTACGGAGTTTATAAAACCGTCGGCAACGTAACCGGTTCGGACGATTTTTTCGTCGTTTTTATTATTGTTATTACGTTTTGTCGTTTTTTATTACATATATATATATATCAATAATAGTCGTATATGTATTATTGTACTAACGATACTCACTGGTTCGCGCTGACAGCATAAATCGTTCGCGACGACGACGACGGGCGGACAGCACAAGGCTGTTTTAAGTGGCCGCGTATACGCGTCGCTGTAGCAGCGGAGTGTGTGTGTGAGCGCGCGTACGTTAAGTATTGTATATTCTCGCGCGAATTTCGGACGCGTAGAATAATAATAATAAAACGGGAAGGCAAATAACGAAACGACGAATTTCTCGGAGACAATAATCGTATACGAGTCGACGACGGGTTAGGAACGCGAAAAAAAACCGTCGTCCGCAGTCTCGGGACGGCGGCGGAGGAGACTCGTCTTTACTATATTTGTTTATAAAAAGTTCGCGTCCTTTCCGCCCTCCTATCCCCCTATTCCTCCCCGCGCATCGCTAACCTAACTGTCGTCGTCGTCACTTGCGGCTACCGCGGTAACTTGACCGCGCGCGCGCGGTCAATGAGGTCGATTTGTAAATCGAACCTATTAACCGTACATTTTCGTTACGTTTCACGCGATACGTTCGGGCGAAATTCACCCGACCTATACCGTATACACGATCGCCATTATTACGTCCGAAATCGACGTTACCCGATCGATAAGTATATTAAGTGCTCGTCGATAGGTACGCTGTTACACCTATATATGTATATAAGCGTGATTCCGCGACCTTCCCGTTTTCGATCGGCTCTACAAACGAAAAATTCGTCTGGCGAACTATTCGAAAACAATTCTCGAACGAGACTATTTAGCGCCGAACGCCGTTGTCGTTCCAATACGCGGGCGAAATACGGGACACCATGCGTAACGTGTAACTAACGCACGATTCATTTACGGCGGGTAAAAGCCGGATCGGGCTGGGGAATCCGAATTCGGATAACGGCGATAATATGCGAACGAACTACGCGTCAAGTACGGCGACCACCCGTCGCGCGGCGCCGATCGCACGGGCGAGAACAATTCAATTACGGTTATTCGGTAGCGTCTCCGGGGACCGACCGACGTACGTATTGTTCATTCGAAAAGCGACGGGACGCCGCTACGGTATTCGCGTGTACGTTCATTGCGGGACACGCGTGATCGATCGACCCCGAGTTTTTGAAAGTAACTGACCGTGCCTAAGTAGTGCGTGTGGGTGCTGCCGTTACGGGCTTTAATACGAACGCAATATCCCGTTCGTAGTAATGCCGCGGTTTTCACGGGGGACGTTGTAACGGGCATATTTTTTCCGATTAATTCGCGGTCGGCACCGCGTTTGTTCTCCAAAGTTTGGTCGACACCGTCCGAGCGATTGTCTCGTACGCACACGTACGCGTTGATATTTCGCCATTGGAATCGACGGATGTCGTGAACGAAAGGCTTTTGCCAAAAGCGCAAACTCGCTACTATTTATACGGAATAGTCGTCTGTGTCCTCGCGACAAACTCTGCACGCGCGTTTCACGCCGAAAAACCAGGCGCGTTTAACGTAATAAACGTGGCTTAGATACTTAACGTCCGTAATTTCGCGTTTTAAAAATCGGCCGGTTTGTTTTTTGTAAGCGTTACGACGATCGAAGGGAAATGGCGACACGCGTGGACATTTCAGCTTCAAACGCGATTAATCTTATTTAATTAGGCGAAATGTGACGATCGACGGAATAAATACCGCGTAATTTATCAGAATTATGCGTTAAATTGAGAGATACGACGAAAATGTCGCAACAACGTTAAGGACGCGTGTTATCCGATCCAATAGAATTATGTAACCGCCAACGCGCGCCTGAAACGACGCCACAACATATGACCTCCAACGGGCCCAAAGTTACTCGTTGACAAATTCTTCGGCTGTGAAATTCAATATTGTACGTTTCGATTGTACACTTATTCGCGAGTAACGAAAAAATACAAAATAAAACTGTCGCTTAAAGACCGAGACGCGTGAAAACGAAGTTGAGACGTGTACGTTTTAGAGTCGGGCAAACAAATAAACGGTATCCGGAGATTTTAGGTTTAATTATTTTCGGGTTTTTGTTCCAAAGTTCGATTCCAGATAAATGTTCGTCGGTACGAGGCTCACGAAGCTTATTATTCACGCGTTCTATCGAAATTGACCGGCCTCTGTGATTATTAAAAAAACCGAAAAAATCCCGTAAAAAGTAATTTCTTACTACTTAAATTTTAAATCTACGCTAAAATTTCACAAACTCGTCTCGCCGCGATAATTTTATTCGGCGAAGCGTAATTATTTACGCGTACAGAAACGGAACGCGTCTCGGGCAATTACGCTCTTCGGCTACCGTCGCTGACAATCTCCGAGTCCGAGCGTCTATAAGAAACGGCCATATACTATAGTCCAAGGACTATGGATGTTCTCGGTTTCAACTCCGACACGGTGGTGTACTAGGCATTTCGATTTTTAACTCTAGGGCCGAAGTAACCCTCCCCGGTGGGGGTTTTGAACAGTTTTTCCGTATAAAGTCTTATTACATTGCCAGAACGTAACAATTCGTGATACGTACACATTTTCATTATTAGGTACCAATTCTACATCAATTGTCGCTGTGGCGTTGGTGGCGACGGTTTAACGGAATATATTCTCAATCGGAATTCGAACGATATCCGGTAAATTTCGGCGGATCCGAAACGTTTTATTCCGAATTTTCGTAACCCATTCACAGACACGGCCGGTTTCTCGCTCCGATATTACGCCGCACTTGCGCTACGTCCGCGTACAAATTGTGTGGCCACCAACAACGATCGTGTATTATTCACGCGCGAATTCGTCGCGCCCGCATCAAAGGCACATAATCCCGACGCTACCGCGCTTCACGTCCGTGTCACGTCGTCGGATTCGGCTTCTCCCCCCTCCACACCATCCGAACGGCGACGCGTTTGACGGAGCCGCCACACAGCCTCGGCGCGGCGCTCGGCGGCAACCGTCGTCAGTGCGCTTACGAACGCGATCGTGGTTCGCAGTCGATTCGTGTCACGAACAGACGATGGCCGCGTGCACGTCGTAACGATCGCACCAAGTCCGTATAGTATCGGTACGAATACGCGTAGTTCGCATTTTACGAGCGGTATCAACCCGAGGCGTATAATTTGTCTTCGCCCGCCCGTGTAACGCGAATTATCCGAACCGAGTTTTTATATATATATATACTTAGTCCGTGTATACGATATTAGACGGCCACGTGACTTTATTATAGAATTTTCTTCGCGTCGAACGAAATACGGAATACAACAACGCACCGCGGGGTATCCAGGACGCCGGCTATCGTCGTTGTTTTCGAGAGACCAGCGCGTGTTTTTTTTTATCGCCGAAACGTTTTCCGTATTAAAAAAAAAAAAAA